>CAKNYM010050334.1:0-22874 GCA_932195095.1 Andricus curvator
TCTGGATGAGAATGTGTTCCTTAAGGTCGATAGAACCTTGAGTAAATGAAGTTCCTTTTCAGTCTAAAATAGAAACAAATTTAACAATCACTTAATATGTAGAGGTTTCGATAATTTTATTATATTTGCAAACAAAATTTTTCTTTTCATCAAAGTCGAACACGAAGTTAAAAAATCTAGAAGAACCGAGCGTAAAGAGCGATGTAGATACGCCCGAGCGCGTAGCGCGAGGTGAATACATAATCGAGCGCGAAGCGCGAGGTAAATATATGATCGAGCGCGAAGCGCGAGATCCAACAGTTGCGCGCCCTAGGCGCGCTGAAACTTGCGAGCGAATCGAGCCGCGCGCGATGAGAATGTTATTTTTCTTCAAATATACATTATCTACTACTTTTAAATCTAAACTTACTGTGGTGATTAAAATCTTTATAAAATTGATTATCCATCTGTGTATTTTAGAATTTCGTTCGATGCTTATAGTGTTTTTTACAAATTGTTAAACTGGAAAAATTCCTTGAGTAGCCAATGATTGCGTACCCATTACCCTAATTGTGAAACGATTTGCGCAAGAGAAAGCGAGGAAACGAATATAATTGATTACTAATATTTTCGGATGAGTATATTTATAAGAATCTTTATATGTTTTAAAAACAAAATTTGAATTTGAAATGTGAATCAACCAAAGCAAAGTAATTTAAAACCAAACAGTTGCATTTTTAATAAAAAAGAATGAATTTTCAACGAAGATCAATTTTTGACCGAAGAGGACGAATTTTCAATTAAATACATTAATTTTCAACTAGAAAAGATCAATTTTGAAATAGAAGTATTCAACATTTAACCCAAAAGATGATTTTTTAACCAAGATGATTAATTTTCTAAAAGTTAAATTTTCAACCAAATAGATGAATCTTCAAAAAACAAAAAAATTAATTTGGAACAAAGGAGTTCAACTTTGAACCAAGTAGCTAATTATTTTAGCAAAAAAGATGCTTCTCTAATAAAATAGTTGCATTTTCAACAAAATAATAAAATTCTCAATTAAATACTAGAATTTTTTAACCAAACGAGAATAAATCCAAACCAAAAATATAATAGTAGACTTATCAACCAAAAGTAGTTGAATTTCTTGCATTTAAGCGAAAATACGAGAAAAAGGGGAAAAACGGGAAAAACTCGAGAATTTTATTAAAATTTATCTTCAGGAAACGTACTAAATGTTATCTAAGTTCGTAAAGTTTTTTCCCCCCCCCCCCCCCCCCCCCTCCACCATGTTATAGGACAAATTATATAATATATAATATAATTATATAATAGGACAAATTATAGGAAAATAATGATAGAAATGAATAATGTTAAAGTATTGAAATAATTCATGCAAAGTAGAAGAAAGTATAAATTGATAATTTTATTTTGAACTTCTCACACAAAAGTTCATATTATAAAAATTGCCGCTATTAAAAGAAGCTTCTTTTAACAATATAGGCACGATAAAACTTAAAAGCTATAGGAGTCCCTTACACTTTTTACAATAATGATTTCAATATTTAAATATTATTCTTTTACATAATTTTTCTTATAATTTAATCCTCGACGGAAAGAACGTTGAATCAACACAAGTTTTGTGTCCATGGAGTTCTATAGAATTATCCTTTTTTTTAACTGTTTTGCTATTCCGTGGCAGCGCTGCAAGCGCCAAACTGTCAACAAAAACGTGAAAAATGAATTTGTAAAGAAATGTCAAAATAGTCGTAATTATTTACTTTGTATCAACCTCAAATTCCAAAATTTACGATTCTAAATCTAACTTACAATTAAAAAATGTGTCATTTGTTCGTTTTTTATTAATAACAAAAATTCCACATACTTACAGACCGGAGATTTACAGGATTTCATAAGGTCGTCGTAATACAAACAATAATAAAAAAATTGCCTGGTCAAAAAATATCGAGATTTCGATATTTTTACTACTTCTGCTTCTAGCTACCTTCAGCTTCAGCCGATCCAAAGATGGAAACCATGGCGGCTGTTTTGCTGTCAAAGTTGTGCTTTTGCTCTTTGGTTCGATTTTCCGACCGAGAGTTTGTGCGTTGAAACAAAAATTTAGAAAATCTGGATACTTGTCAACAATGGTACGTCAAAACCGATTATATACTTTCATTTTTCAATGACAGTTCATGATTTTTCGACGGTCGCCTGATTTAGGTAACCTAACCTATATATTGTTCAAAATAAAACTGCGTACCCTGTCTATACTCATTATCTGTTTACTACTTCTTTGATATTCTAGAATTTTTTAAACTGGAAAGGTAAAACTATTATGAATTTTCATATTTTTCTAATTATGTCTGTTTTTATATGTTAATTATGTAACTAAAAGTTACTTCAACATTTTTTCTCAAGCCTACTGTAACTGAAAAATAGTTCTGTAACGTATTTCATGTCAATTTATTCTAAAAATAATATGGAATGTCACTTCAAATATTGATGCGCAAAGTTTGAGATGAGCAGGGAATTCATTAATGCATTAGATTTAGAGGGAGTGAATTAATGCATGCATTAGATTTGGAGGTTAATTCTGTTTGTCAACATTTTTTTTAATTTGAAATTTATTACTTCAGATTTTATAGTTTAATTTTATTTCTTATGATGATTGATACCATATAAAATTGTCAATCTAGCTTTATCGTTTAAAAGGATTGTAAAGTTTAATACTACCTATGACCAAAGATATTATACTATGACTTTGAGATCGTCAATTACGCAAAACACTGCCAAATCTAACATTTGTCTGATGGAAAGTGATACATTTTAAACTATGTATTACAATTTAATTGCATGTAAAAATAGAGATGTAAAGTCTTGTAATATCATCTAATCATGTAATATAAAGTTTCTAATTGAAAGGACCCCGCACAAAATTCATGGGTTAAAATATATTTCGGTAGATTTTACTATGACTCATGTACTTTAGGGTTTATGAAACTAGAAGAAATTTCCCAAAAAGTCTTGAACCAATTATGACTATTTTTGTTGTGCGGAGTCCTTTGAAACCTATACAATTAAAAAGAATAAATAACCTAAAGCTTTCAAGTATTAAATAATAGTAAAATATTTCAAATTAAAAAAAAAAATATTTAGATAGAATCAAATCAGGACAATTTAAAGAAAACTGCTCCTACTATTTTTGTTTCATATTAAAGGAACACCATGACGCATCTGGTGATGAAGAAGGGGAAGGTGGAGACGACGAATCTTCCTTATTGTCTCACACTGAAGATGCCCTGGCTTCTTTCAGAGAGAAGTGGCAACGAGAACTAGAAATATCTCCCAAGCGAGATCTCTCCAAAGCTCAGGTTCAAAACTCGTTGAGCTCCAGCACTACCGAAGCTGAAACTACTTCCATCGAGTACAAAGTATTTAATATTTAAATATAATTAAAATTGAAAAAGTTATTTTTTTAAGTTGTCTCCTGTTCAGGGGTATGTCACGCCAGCCATTCCAATTTATAGGAAGTTGGTTCCCATCTTGACTCAGCGGAGAAACAGCGAAACTGGGGCGCTGATCGCCTTTCGCCAAGATGTTGTGTTTAAATCTTTAAATTTTGACAAAAGTCTCATAAGTGTCAAAATAACCAAAATGGACGTGTCAACATCCGATGTCAAAATATAACCTTTGAAATTTCTTTACATGTAACCCGCCTAACGTAACAATTTTATAAGAAGTTTTAGAATTTTTGCTTTTTTTTGGTAAATTTCCTCTGTTGGACGTCGGTATTTTATTAGTTTACGTGTTATTTTATAAATTTAGGTATACATAATCACAGTGCATATAATAAATATAAAGATAAGAAATGTATCAAATATTGTTATCATAAATTAGACCTTCTTTTACACGTAACTTATATATATTTAATTTATAACAACAAAATCAGATGTTCATATTGCGTTAATATTTTATAAATGTGAATATAATCGAAAAAATTCATGAATTCTAATATTTCATTTAAATTTAAACAAGCTAATTGGGCGAAAGGCGATCAGCGCTGAAGTTTCGCATTTTCCCCGCTGAGTCAAACTGGGAACTATAATCATAATAATCGTGTCATGCCCCTGCGCCTGTTCATATCTTATCATCTTTTCTCATCTGGTAAAAGTTTCGTATTTTTGTCAATAATTGATCAACGCACAAGCTTAAAATAAAATCTTGATTTCAGGCAAAGAATCTTTTCCTAAAAGGCATCGAACACGAGCAGACTGGAAAATTGTATGAAGCGATTCAGTTTTATAAGCGGGCTGTTCAATTAGTGCCAGATATTGAGTTCCGTCTTTACGAGTCGACCAAAGTAAAACCTCAAAGGTTTGATCCTGATGAAAGAATTGATGAAATAAATAGCGATAGTCATGCTGTTAACAATGAGGAATATGAGGAGACTGAAGACGAGGATGATGATAGCGATCTTTTCTCCAGACTTTCAAGGATTCTCAGTCGAAACCAATGTGTTTGCTTTCCTTCATTGGAGCAAAGTGTAAGCACTCCTTAATTTTTAATTAAATATCATATATATTTTATATAAATTCGATACCAACATGTTAAAAAACCTCTCTCAAAGTGTACGTCTAAAATAACCCCTTTAGCGTTGATCGTATAAATTTTAAAACAACCACTCTGTTTTTTGAGTTGGCCGCTCGTTTTTTTTACGCATACCTACGCAGCAAACAGATAAGCTTATTCTGTTGAATTGCTTGGAATGCTTTTACACTCATTCAAATTTCTATAAATTTAAGTTCCTTGTAATCTTCTGGATTCCTCCGAATTAACTGAATTGTATTTATTATGATATAATTATCTAAATTCCTTGCATTCTTTTTAAGTCCTTGGAATTCGTGGAATTCCCTAAATTATGTGATTTCCTTGAATTTGTGAAATTCTCGTAACTACACAGAATTCAGAAGGTTTCAAGGAAGTTCAAAGATTTCAAACGAATCTGAAAGAGTTTAAAAGCATTCCAAACAACTTTTAAGAATACAGAGAATTCAAAGAACTGCAAATACTTCAAAGGTATTCAACGTGAATTCTAAATAATTCCAAATTATATGCTAAACTAATAAATACTAAATATCTCTGCTGTTTGCTGCGTGTGAACACTAAAACGAGGGACCAACTTAAAAAGCACAGCGCTTCTTTTAGACGACCAACTCCAGAGTGGTCATTTTAGACACAAACTTCGAGAGGGTTCTTTTAACATTGAGGTATTGAATTGAGTTAGTTTGAAACACAAAGTATTGAGTTCAAACGCTTAACAATGCAAAAATTGGTCTATTTGATATTTCTAAACATAATATTTTAGACAACTCATATATCAGCTTTACCGATGGAAATCGTGCTGTATATCCTTAGATGGGTTGTTTCCTCAGAATTGGATTTACGATCCCTTGAAATGTTTTCAAGAGTCTGTAGAGGATTTTACATTTCTGCAAGGGATGCAGAGATTTGGAGGCTGGCTTGTGTTAGGTTTGCTACATTCTAAAGTCCAAATACTCTTTATCATCTTTAGCACATCATTTTTTTAATAAGATTTCGTAATTATTTAGAGTATGGGGCGTGAATTGCGGGAGTTTTGAACCACAATACAATTCCTGGAGAGAAATGTATTTACACCGACCCAGGTTGAGTTATAATGGATGCTATATTAGCAAAACGACTTATATAAGGCATGGAGAAAATAGCTTTCAGGATCAATTTTACAGGCCATGGCATCTTGTTGAATACTTTAGGTACTTGAGGTAAGTTGATTGATCGAAAATAGATTTCTCTAGGAATTTAAGCAGATATTTCATCGTTTTAGAATATGTCTTAAGAAGAAAAGATTTGGGTTTCAAAAAAATAAGGTTGCACTGTTTATCATGCATTAATTTCCTTTTCGTCTTGCAGATTTTTCCCAGAGGGAAGGGTCCTGATGTTGACATCAACCGAAGATGCCCAAGTCTGTGTGAATGCCCTGAAGTCTCGATCTCCACGAAATACAGAAGTTTTGATTGGCCATTATCGACTTAGAGACAATTGTGTTACTCTCATTCTAAAGAAGCAAGATGTCAAAAGCAACAACAACGTCTACAGGCGCAAAAGACGAGAAGTGTCACACGATAGTGGAGAACAAACTTACCACGCCGTGAGTATTTATTATATCCTCATTAATTGATTCTCTTCACTATAATTGTCTTTAAAATAGACTTGAAAGCTTTCTAATTTAGACAAGTTCAGGTGTATCGTTTTCAAATTAGTGACTTCAGCTTTGGAGTCTTCTGGAATTCTCAAATAGAATTTCACTTTTTTCAATTTTAAATTCTTTATAAATTTCAACACCAAAAGGGTTCTAATATTGGATGCTTTCATCTTTAAGAGTTTCTACTTCGAGACTCATATAAATTCAAAGGCGTCTAATTTTAGATTCCTTTTAAATTGAACCATCTTGAATTTCATGTTCGTTGCATTAATCATGATGGAAATTAAACAGAATTTTCTTCTAACGTCTTAGTATCATAAACGAAACAATTCTTGCTTACCATTTATTTTCGTTATCAAAAACTAAAACGTAACTCTCTACATATTTTATTTTGTTTTTCGACAGAAAAAAATTTATTTCTATGTTTAAATATAATATATCAACATTCAGTCAAAACCATCAATATAATTCAGGTCCCTTTAAAAAGTTAAGAGGTATTTTGTAGTAAACCATAACAACTTCGCCAGAAATTAAACTTACAAAGTCATAATGCCAGTTTGTGCAAAATATAACTTTTATTTATTTTTATTTACTGGGATTTTAAGAAAATTTTAGTAAAAAAACCTTTCCAATTTTGAAATTTTGTTGAGTTTGGGAAATTTAATTTGGAACATTTGTAAGTATGAAATTATGTAGTTTATTTGGTAAATTATTCAGTTTTTCACTTTTTAGATTTTTCAGTTATTTAGAATCGTTCATTTTCAAATTAAAAAATTTATAAATACAGTTCTATGTCTTGAGCAATTAAAAATTAAAAGTGTGAAATTGAACAATTCCATCAGTTACACCTTTGAAGCCGAGTAACTGTGAACATAAATGAGTTGAAAATTTAAAAATTTTAACCATTATATTTAAAATTTAATAATTGATTATGGACAACTTTAAGAGTGAACAATTTATTTCAAATCTGTTCAAAAATTAAATTTGTAATTGTAATCGTTCAAAATTTTACTGTTTCAAAACGAAAGCCTTAATCGTTAAACAATTGTAAATTTCGAATTGAATCTTTAGAAATTCTTTTCAATTTTTAAATAATTTGTAATTCAAAGATAAATAATTACACGACACTGAATAATTAGACACGTTTCACTGCACAATTTCTAATTGAAGACTTCGAAAATTTAATCTTTTTGAATGTGAATTTGTTATTTGTGACTGAAATTTTTTAATTTTGAAACTTACCAATCTCAATTTGAGAATTAATAATTTTAAACTATTTAAATTTAAATAATTGAACTTTAAAAGATTTCAGGTTAAAAAATGCTATTTTACGTATTTAAAAGACATCTAGTTTTGAAAAAAAGTTTAGCCCTGACTTTATCCTCGATTTCAGCAAACACTTTTTTTCTCCATGTCGGAAAATTCGCACATATTTATTTCTGCTTTCAGGAGTTCGAGATTCAAAATTACCATAAAAAGGTAAACTCGCAACTCACATGGCTGACTTATAAAATTTATACTAAATACAAAGACGGTGATGAGGTTACAACGTGCTTGAGTCTCGGAATGCGTTATCCTCCCTTTCGATTTAATCGAGTCAAAAGCTACACTCAGGAAAGCTGGGCGCCTTTGCAGTAAGGCAGTACTTCGCGTATGAATCCAATATTAATATAACAATATTTTTTCAACTCTTACTGTCACGATTAATCTTTTTTTTATCTACGGCCTATCGGTATGTTTCATCGCTGTTTATAATATCGATATCGTATACGGGAAACACTGGAATTATCGATTAAGGTATGAAGTTAGAGTGCAAAGAGTATTTGCAATCGATTAAGGTATGAAGTTAGAGTACAAAGAGTATTTGCAAAAAGTTCAGTGCTAAAAATGCAGGGGATATAGTTAATTGTTTATCAGTTTATATTGCACTAAAATGTTCTGAAAATCAAATTAGGTTATTGGGAAAGGTAGATTTGATTAAAGTACTGTCTAGTATCACGTATTTTGTAAATGGTCCCATATATATATATATATATATATATATATATATATATATATAACCCATTTCCAGCTCATTTTGATTGCGGAAATTTCTGTAATACTAGCCCCGGCGCTATACTTCCCGATTAATCTTACGGAAAATTCCATAATTCTAGACAGTGCCTTTTATTGATTATTAATTTCTTGTTAAGTTTTATGAGGATGAAAATAGTTGGATTTGAGTAAACTAAAGAATTACTAGAAAAAATGATCAAATCTAATTCTCAAGTGCAGTGTAGTTTGTAAATTACTTAAAATGGCTAGTGGTAAAAATATTTGAATCATGTGTGATTGCTGCGTACAATTTTGTGTCCCCTTCTATTGGCGAACCTTAATCAAAAATCTGTATATATTAAGTCTACAAATATGATACTGCACATGCATAGAATAATGATTGTATAGTAAAGAAACTCCAGAAAAAGTTTCAATATTTTCAAACATTTTTATTTATCCGATAGTGTGTTTCGGTATGGCAAAGCATAGTATTTACTACTTATTCAACCGAAACAACTTCGGACCTTCACCTTGTACAATACTTGGGTAAACACGTGTGTGCAAGCATAAAATAAACTTATTTTTGACGTGCTAAGAACATCTCTTTCTTTAAAATCATGGTCCTATTTCAAAATCTTTCAACGTTGATGTAAAATCGTCTTCGTCTGAAAATATTCTCTCAATACCCGATCAACCTGATATGTATCAAACTTATTATTTTCACACGTATAATCTTCAAACATATTATTTTCAAAGGTAGAATCTTCAAATTGATTATATTCAAACTTATATTTTCAAACTTAGATATTAATGGTAATCTTATTATCTTCAAACTTGATCCTCGCTCGAGTAACTCTCGCCGATTTTTTTCAATCTCTACTTATGTTCAAATTTTTCTATTTAGTTTGGACTTCCGTCCACGAACGATACAATTTTCTAATAAAGAGTTATGAAACTACAGACTGGTTTCTGGATTCGTTTCTGGCTTTTCAGGCAATTACTGCGAGAGGTACGTCGTCGTAGGAGGCTAAGCGGTACTATTGAAAAATCACAGATTACAGCGAAGAGCATCTTCGCAACTAGATCACAGTTCCTCGTGAATGGAAGAGGCCAAACTGAGACCCGTGCACGAGGATGACTCGGCCATCCACTTCAGATCTTGTATGGTCGCTTCGTGCATGGAACACACTGCCAGGACAACCATAACGTGCATTATGTTGTGGGAATTGAACAGCAGGTCCAAACTGCCTGGCATCCACTTTTCCGGAATGCGAAGAGCTCCGATTATCGCACCGACCGCTGCCACGAGGTCCTAAAATTTAATATGAAATTATAAATTCAGACCTGAAGAGTAAACAAGAATGGAAACAGTGCCGGGAAAGTAACTCAAAAAAGTAACTAGATACAGGTACAGTTTCTTCTTTGGTCATTCCAGAGAGAGTTTTGAATCTTTTAATAATTACATTTCCCAATTTTGAATTTCGAGAACTTTCAATTGTGATAGTCTTACTAAAAATTAAAAGTTGGAATGTTTTTTAATTTTGTTACGTTGAATTAATACAAGCATAAAGTATTTTTCAGCGTGGCCTATGGACCGTGAAACTGGGAAGTTTTTGAGACAGAGAAAGCCGGGAAATGTTAGTGTATTTATTGATATTAAATTGTAGAATTTAAAGCTCTTCAAGTTTTATAAATGAAACTCAGTTTTAAATGCCTGTACAATTTTAAATTAAAGGCGTTTGTCGTTAAGAACGTAAGATCTATAATTTCAAATTATTGTATTTTTAATCTAACTAAAATTATTAAAATTAAAAAACAAATTAATTTCGCTATTCAAGAATATTATAACATAAAAAATATCTTACGGGTGTCACTGTACAACCATGTAAGTGGCACTTTTTTCCAAACAATTCTCTAAAATTCCATCGCACATTGTGCCTTATGAATATGAATATAAATTTCATGCCATGTAATTGTTTATTTACTATTTTAAGTCATCTAGTTATTTTTCTCTATTAGTTTTCAAATGATTGTATGACAAAGAAAGTTTTGAAAAACTGAAAAAATTGTGATCAAAAATCTAATTTTATTTTATATTAACGAATTTATAAACGAAGTGTCTCGTCGTCTGAAAATTCGGGATGACTAATCAAATATTTTTCATAAGATTGGCTAGTCGTTCCGAATTTTCAGACGACGAGGCACATCCCCTTTTCCAACTCCCCCCATTTTTCAGGACGACTAGACGCAGCCGTTTATAAAATTAATTTTTCACTTCCGAGGTTTTTACTTGTCTCTTAACACATTTCTGGCGTTTCACTGATATATTTTATGTAATTGAGAGTGTAAACAAACAATTTTAAAAATGAAAATTTTATGGAAAAGTATAAAGTTTTTCCAACTTTTTTCCTATAGATCTATAGAGCTCCATAAACTCTTGAAAGTACTTTCATCTTTTTTATTTCGTAAATAATTCAAATTTTGATAACTTTTTTTTGCTCTCCTAATTTTTTTTTCTTCGGCACTTACATGGGTTTAAACGTTTAAAATTGATTAAGTTCTAATTAATTAATTGTAAACATACATTCTGGAAATTTAAACAATTTTTCATTGAAGATTAAAAAAGGTAACTATAAGAAATTTAAAATTCTAAACATGAAATAGTTAAATTTTTAAAAGAACAAGGCACAATTTCACAATTCCATTTAAATATTGTTAAGTATCAAAAATTTTGGGTTCTAATTTCAAATTGTTAGATTATAAATCCAAAAGTTCGAAATTATAGATCCTTAGTTTTTTGCCATACGATAGTGAAAGAAATGTATAAAAACATATTTTATTACCTCTTTAGAAAAGTTTATCTCATTGATTTAATGCAGAGTCTAAAAGAAAAATCTAGGTATACATATTTACCAGGCAAAAATTGAACTTGAGAAAAAAGTTTCAGGCAGTTTTTTCTAGCCTTAATTTTTAAAGATCTAATGTATTTTAATGAAAGGGACTTATTATTTGTTTCATTATGCAATTATTTCAGATTTTACCCCAAGATTATTATTTTTATAAAAATAATGATTATTATATTATTATTATATAATAATTAAATAAAAATAATCAGATGCACAAATTCAACGCACTCCTCGGTCTTGTGTGTTTGGGGGGGGGGGGGGTGTTCATTACTCGAACTCAACCGTCGAGCGATAGACCCCTCGACATGGAGCCCCGTCACAAGGAGATCGCTAACTCTTTTCGGAGTCTTCTCAAAGTCGACTAGCGACCCCCAAGCAATTTTCCCTCGGCATGGAGTCTCTTCCTTGGGAGGTAACTGGCCTCTTTTGAGGTGACTCACAGTTGAAGGTGGTCTCCAAACCACCAATTCCCCGGTAGAAGTACATAGAAAAATGTCCATTGGTACCGGCACAGGGATCGAACCCTAGGCCTCCTACTCCGAAGCCTGACGTACTATCGCCTGAGCGATCCAGTCAGGAACGTTACAAATTAAACATTTTTTATTTACATTGCTCATTTCCGCAGTTGTTAAATTCTAACAAACCGTGAAATAACCAATAATTTTTTCTTAGATTGTTGTACCCGCCCTGTTTTTTTTTAATTTTAGTATTTTTCAAATCATTTAATTACAAACATTTCAGAAACTCTGCAAAATATCCTTGAGTTTCAAGTTTTTTTTTCAGAACAAGTATTATTATTATATTTCCTCACATTCTAAAAAAATGTAACACTTCAGATTAGGATTTAGAATGTGTATTGGAGAAACCGAGTTATTTCCCATTGATTTTTCAGTTCATCTTCTTTTATATAGGAAACCTTTTCACTACCAATTTTCTGACTTCTACTAACTAGTAGGGGAGACCGGGGCGAGATGAGCATACGGGGTCAAATGAGACACTGCATTTTCTCTCAAAATATGTGATTTTTGTTGCTGTTCTTTTCGGAAATAATAGTAATAATGATTTTCTAATTACTCGGAAAAAGATAAAAATTAAATAGAGTAGATAAAGTAAAAATAAAAATGATTAAAATTTCAAAACCTGAATCCTGTTATTCTACGATATCATAGAACGAAAGGAAATGATTGAAAATAATAGACAATATTTTTAAACTAAAGTTTGTCGTGAAGTTTATTTACCGAACTTGAATGTACTAACGCATTTATACAGAATTAATTAATAAAAACAGGTAATATTGAAGTTTTAATCATAATTTTGATTTGGAGCGGAATGAGCCGGGTTCATGGGGTGAGATGAGACGCTCTTGTCATGTTTGTCATAACCTCTTTATGGAGCTGGCAGAAAAGTTTTTGTTTGCAAGATGTAAGTAGTTTTGAGTGGAATTTTCGAAAATATATAAAGATTCAAAACAGAGTTGCAATAGTGAAAACTTACAAAAGAAAAACTGACATTTGTGGTTAGAAGAGTCTATGACAGTTATTGTAAAATCTGTTGTATAAAGAAATTCTAGTGTCAGAGCACCTGCAATTGGGTTTGTTTATACATTTTATTTTTTGAGCTGTTTCTTCAGTATATTCTATAAACAGTTTAACAATTATATTTAAAAAATTTCAGAAATATTTTATAAATGAAAAATTTCAAATAAATGTTAATTCAACTTGAAATTAGAAAAGTTATAATATAAAGGAAAAATTTGAATTAATTAACCATTAAATGCATTTATACTGTCAAATATTTATAAAATCCTTCCCCTAAGACCTAAATAATCAGACTTAATTATACCTTACAAAATTATTTGTTGAACATTATACAGAGCATGAATTGGTACGAATAATCATATTGCTCAATCGTGTAAAACAATTATATTTTGTCGTGATACTCATTTCCATTCTCACAATACTTCAAATAATCTTCTATGTGTACGAAAAAAAGGAAAAATTATCTTCTATTAACAAAAACTAATAATTAGTTGAGGTGTCTCATCTGGCCCCAATACGTGTCTTGTCTCGCCCCAGAGCATGGGGCGAGATGAAACATGTGCACAAATTATAATTTTCATATTTTCATCGCAATTACTATTTTTGAAACACTTCGTCTTTTATGAAATTGATACATGAAGGTTCATATAATGTATAGAACCACTTACATTTTTAAAAACTAATATAGGTTTCAACTATTTCACTGAAAATGATAACTATGCTCATCTCGCCCCGGCCTCCCCTATTATATAGTATAGTATTATAGTAACTATAGCAACCCTGTTAAGTGTTAAAAACAATTACAAGCAAAACTTTAGGGTTTAGGGATTCAAAAATTCGAAACTGTTTTTCTGTTTGTGAATTTGCAACTTTTCAGCTTGTCTGATATTCATAAAATAACAATGTAGAAGTATTAAATCTATACGCAAGTTTAAAGTAAGGGCAACTAAAGTTGTAATTATATCATTTTTTCCTGCAGTAACTTTTTAAGTAACTTCGTTACTTGTAACGAGTTACTCGCCAATACTGAAAAGAAAGAATTTCAAATTTTTAAAATTACCTCTTCGTTTTACAGTTGAATGAAAATTTGTATTTATATTTCAAATTTCGAATCTTTGTATTATTTAAAATGAATTGGATAGTAGAAAGTTGGAAAAGAGAGGATATGGGAATTTTAGGGTCTTACACTAATAGGGTATAGTAATAATCTGGTCGGTACTTGTAAGATGACGTGCTGCATCGCATTAGGATTCCCACCACCGATACCAAAACACCTTAAACCCAAAACCAACATCCTCATCCCAAATGCAGGAAGAAAGCAGAGACGCCTTTGCCATGGAGACTTAGCTATCATTGCCTGGAAAAATTTTATATTAATGTATTATTATTATTTTTCCTTCCGTTCTAACAAAATGTAACACTGCAGATTAGGATTTGGAATGTGTATTGGAAAAACTGAGTTATTTCCCATCGACTTTTTAATTTATCTTCCTTTATTTAGGAAAACGTTTCACTTCAATTTACGCAAAGTCCGGACGTAATAGAAGACTTCCACTTACAGATTCTGACTCGTCGACCAATATACAGGAGTCAATTTTCTGATTTCTCAATTGACTTTCGAAATATTGACCAGTAAAATTTTTGTAATAGTTTGCAAAAAAATACTCGACTTTCTCCGACTAATACCAAATATTCGAATAATCGAAGTTTTTAGAGTTTGCATACTATTTAGTGTTTGCATACTTTTTGAATATTTCTATTTTTAATAGTAATATTTGGAGAATAAGGCTGAACATTTTCAAATTCTAATTTGAAATTCTTTTAGAATCCATACAATTAAAAAACCTATCAGAATTATTTAAAAATTTGGTCTTTCTCAAATTTTTTTCAAATCTCAGATCTAGACATACTTGGTTTTGCCAAGTTTTACTTTCAATTTCGGCCCCCTTAAAATCTGAAAGCTCTCAAATCCAGATACTTGTATAACAGGAAACTTTCAAATTTAAAGCATTTAATATTTTACACTTTTAGACATTAAGCTTGAAACATTCAGGACAGTTTCAAATGTATCTAAGTATTTTCCATTTTTATTCCATTATAATGTCTTTCAACTCAGGTATAATATTTTTGCACGTTTCTAGTTGAAAGTCTAGTAATTTAATTGAAACGATTCTGAATTATTCAATATAGGCACACATACATACATAATTTTGCAATTGTTTAAAAAATAATATCCAAAGATCAAAAACAATGTGTTAGAATTTCTGACATGAATTAAATTAAATTTTTGTATAATAATTGACGAATGAGCTTCTTTTTATTAAGTTTTTTAAATGTATGAAACACAGAACAATCAAACATTTTACAAGAATTTTTGAATTTACTAAAGAATAAACATTTATTTTTCAAAATAATTCCACCAGCTCTTATAAGAATAGTTTAAAAATCAAATAAGCAACTCAAAATACATCAAGTAAAAGTATAATTGTAATTTTAACAAATTAACTACATATATACACATTTATACACCTGTAAAAAATCTACCTTGTCGAAACAGAAAAGATTTTGCAGCTGAAAGGAAACAGAAAGTTTGTATTTTATAAATATAGCAACAATTATGGTTTCATAGACTTTAAATTGCATTTTTTTAAATAAGTATTTACAGTAGTCAAAGCAATTGATGGAATTTAATTTTTAATATCTTCTATGAAGAAGAACTATTTTTTCAATTTGAATCATTTCACTTTGTTTCGTAACAGTTTGGTGAATTAAAAACTTACTTTCCAAAGACCCCAGAGACTAAAAATGCAGTAGGTGGAGATGCAACAATACTGAAGAAAACCTGATGAGCAGTGAACCGATGCTGCTATCATCGGCAAAGCTCCTAAGAAATGGAATCATTAGGATTAATAATACAAAAATTCTAGGATGAATATAATCATAAAAGTATTGAATTATAATCTTTTATTTGATATAGATCCAATATAATCATTTATTTGCGATATAAGGTGGCCGCAGGATCGGGAAACCACAATTTTATTAAAATAGTTCAATTTAGAAAGCTTTAAGTTTGCATTGTTCAGTTAAAGACATTTTCAAAATTTTGGATTATTCACTTTGGCGGAGTGAAAATGCTGTAGCTATTTGAATCATTTGAGTCCAGCAAAAGAAGTTATTATTTGAAATCCGAAATAGGAACAAAAACAAAATGTTGAAGCCGGTGAATGCCTTCTGTTCGGCTCCTTAACTTGAAAATTCAAAAAAAATTTCATTCGAACTTGAAATTTCTTTAGTTTAAATACAAGAAAGATATTTCCTATTATGATAAATTTATTCGTACTTTTTGAAGCGTGAAAATATCGTTTAGAAAAGGCAAAATTCACGATTTTGAATAATTTTAAAAAGTAGGGAAAAATTTGTTTTACCGTGACGACAACGTACTGAGATGTTTCAATTATTCAAACTAAAAAATTTTTATGTTCGACATAGGTATACAACTTTTCTTTATCTCCAAGTAACTAAATTAAAAAAAAAGGTTTTAGCAGATTACAAAAAAATTGTAACGTATTTTTGATTGCACCTTCTGCAAATATTTTCTTTTATACGTCTAATTCTTTATAGTAGTCGTTCACAAAAAAACCTTCTTTACAAAAAATTCGCCATAATATTTTAGCCCATGAGGAAATCATTTTCAAACTCAAAAACTGAACAGAAGATATTAAACGAATTTTAAAACTTGTTTTTGTGCTTCTTTCGGATGTCGAACCGCAACTTTTTTTGCTCACCTCAAATGATTCTATTAATTTCAGAATTTTTAATACGCCCTATTATTCACATTTAACATCCTAATTCTAAAATCGTTTCATCACGATTGGAAGTTTCTAACTTGAAACATAAAAAATTTTGTGATTTCACAATTGAAACGTTTAAAATTTAAGTACTATTTGAAATAAAAACATGAAAAATCAAATAATTTCGAAATTGAATGTTAAAAATTGAGCAATTTCAATTTGAAAGTGATCGAAACTGAAAAATTTCGAAATAGTGCAAGAAATTGAGCAACTAAATATTTCCAATCCTTTGAGATTAAACAGTATAATAATTCCACATTTAAAGTATTGCAAATTTAAAAATATTGCACGTTTATAAATTGAAAATTTTTAGTTAAAAATGTTTTATTTTTGGAAGCGTTCATATTTCAGGTAATTGCTACAACTTCAATTTAAAATTGGATAATTTTAATTATACATTTCAAATTTTAAATAATAATACAATTTTGAAGGTTTTCAGCTTGATATATACAAGCGCTTTTAAGTCTAAAATCATTCAATTTCTAAGGACTTACGTTTAAAATCCTAAAATTTGATCGGCATGAAGTTAAAACTTCGACGAGAAATTTTATTTTTCATGTTTAACTTGTTAATAATTCTTCAATTATGAATGTTCTTTTTGGAATTGATAAATTTTGACTTTTTAAAATTTGAAATTGTTGAATTTTTCAGGTTTTTATTTGAAATTTGTACAACATTAACTAATATTATGTAAATTCATTATAAACTTAATATTATGAATTATTATCTAAAAATTATTCCTTCAAATTTTTGAATTTTGAAAGCATACAATCTTCAGTGTTTCATTATGAACCAGTAGAATCTCGATTACCCTAAATATAAAATTATTCAATTTTGAAGAATTGTTAATCCTCAAGGTTTTGAAACCTTCACATAAAATTTTTGAAGGCTTTGTGTGTAAGTCGTTATCTTATCTCCATTTGAAAAGTTTTAAATTGGAAATTGTTTTGTTTTGAATTTTTTACTTTGAAGTAATATATAATTCTATTTTGAATAATTCAAATAAAACTTTTTTCAGCTCTGATAGATTTAGGAAATGCTGGAGCAATCTTTCAGAATTGAAAAGAAAGCAGTCTACGCTCACCGAAATTCGATGCGCGTAGTATGGGAAGAATGGAAAGGGTCGCTATAGGTTCGTAAAAAAAACTAATTTTAATGAAGTAGATAATTCCTGAAAAATGTTACCAAAACTTTGACAGAGCCAAATGCCGAGCATGTCGATCTTCAGCAAGTTTCTGTAGACATCCTCTCCGTAATTCACATTCATGAAGACATGATAAAGGAAGGATCCAATCCATGGACTAACAGCCCCAATTAAGTGACACCAGGAAAGAAATTCTGCCAAGGGACCTTGAGTTCTCCATGGTAGTACATACGGCACTGTCAGAAAAATGTACAGAATCGCAAAACCTGCAATAAACATTGATTCCGTAAGTGACACACTTTTTTTACTGCACTTCAAATTGATTTTCCTATTTTCAATATTGATTTTCTCATCTACATATAATGTATGGGGTGAGCTACAAAGTTCAATATTTTTTCTTGTGTGACTAGTTATTTGAGTTTAGTTTTGGCTTGAATTTTACTTCAACTGATGCTAAAATTAAAATTTAGTGTTTAATTATAATTATAAATAATAAAATTTCAACAGTTTTTCCCCTAATATTGACCTATTCCAGTATTTTAGTGAATTCTACTGATGTGACACTCTTTAATAGAGCTGTACTATCTGCGTAATCATTGTTTAATAACACATAATAATGCGTAATAGGTGCAATAGTTGTAATAATTGTATATTGCCGTAATAGGCATATTAGGGATTACTCCGGACGGATTTTTGACAAGTAAATTCCCTCTGGGTTATAAGTTATAGCACCCATGGGGAAATCGTATTTTTTAGAGTTACTAGAACATACCGCGCGCGAAAATTCTATTATTATGTGACTTAAGAACACTCAAATTTAAATCCATTCAAATGTGAATTAAGATTTATTAAAATATTTTTCAATGAATTTTTGCATTGAATTATTCATAAAATCTAGATAAATTAGAAGCAATATGCCACCTGTTGAAAATATTCAAATACAAAATGAATTTAATTAGAAGCATATATCATTTAAATAAAGCTCCATTTCTAAGGCTAAATACTTACTGAAAATATCAAACCTAATTATTTCCATCTCGAATATAAATTGAATTTTCGTCTATGGTAGACATTTCATTATATTCATATATTATATTATATCAAACTTTTCGAATATATTGAGACACAGAGTTTTCTAATGAGGCAAAAATCTCTTGAAAAACGTAATTTTTTATTTTCTTGTCATTTTGTATGGCGTCGCTACTTAAATAAACTCTCAATGAATCCCAAGATCTAGCTCTTGAAAAAGCTACGTACAGCTGTCCGTGATTGAAAACATCTTTTTTCAGATCAATTCCAATTCGATCGAAAGTTTGACCTTGCGATTTGTCGATTGTCATTGCAAATGCTACTTTGAATGGAAATTGTATAATTTTGAATGAAAATGGGTAAGTATTTTCACAGTGCAGTGTTATCCGATTGAGATAAGCGATTTCACCCGCTCTACTGCCTGTCAAAATTTCACATCGCAAAACGTTGGGAGAAAATTCTAATATTTCACAAAAATATTTTGACACATACCATTCATATACATTCTTGTGCATTTTTATGATAATTATTTATTTTAGTTACAAGAATTGTTTCTAAAACCTATTTTGAATTGCGCGTCAACTGCAGCTCCCCCCCCCCCTCTCCCCCTCTCTCTCTCTCTCCTTGTGAATGATAATTAAAATGTTGTATTTTCTTTTTCGTGTAATTAAATAAAATTAATCTGACCAACGCAAATTAATTTCCGTATAAAATTCCATTATGTCAAGATAGTAATGTTTTCAGTCATTTTATTTTTATTTAATGGTAGTTTTTTTTCTCATTTTATATTTTCAAATTTCGCGGACTTTTACATTGCTATGTTCAATTCTTAGAGCCAACCAATAAGAGTGCAGTAAAAGATCTAACGTTAGCTCACTTCTCTCGTTCACATCGATTTTTTATTGATAAATTGATTGATGATTGATAGATTGATAGATAGGCCTGAGATTGCATGGAGGCCATTGAGGCCCGGCTTGCCTACCCATTCTTCAGAATAGGCTGGCCTGCCAATCTCTTTTTTGGGACGCATTACATTGTTTAACATTTTTAAATCTAACTGTAACATTTTTGAAGAGCTGTAAATAGTATAATAATTTATTAAGATTAATAAAAAGTAGTTGAAGGATACGTGGCAGTACATAACTAAATAATCAAAAGATTTTTAGAAAATGGGTTTATTGTCTAACAAATTCTTGAAAAATCAAATATATGTTTTGTTAAAAGGAATTTTTCAAATTCTCATTTTTTAATAGAGTAATAAAAAAAAGTTTAATTTAAATTTTAGTTAAAATTTTAGCTTAGGATTTGAGCTTAGTTATATATTCTTTTCATCCCTTCAGCATCGATATTTCTTGAAATTATTATTGTACTGTTAAAAATGTTTAGGATTCTACAATACTTCGACAATACAAGCGTGATATAAAATTTCTATCACGGTATTGTGAGTGAAATTGCAATACATGTACTGTAAAATTACAAACATTACAATAAGACGACTCTATGCGGTATTGTAAAATTGCAACACATTTGAGGTAAAATTGCAATGCATGAAAGGCAGCATTACAACCCTAGCATTTGAAAACTACAATTGAACAATTTACTCTGAATTGGCTAACTTTTTTGGATTACATTTTTTTCATTCGCGTTCAGAAACTCATTATCTCGGGAGTAAGTTTTAATTTTTATTGAAACTGACAATTTTACATTTTTTATCAAAATCCGCAGCCGAGCCTGTTTAAATATGTTACTTTCAGATTGTCAAGTGACACATCTATTTTCTCGAAACTGGATAACTTTTTCTAATCAAATTCTTTGGGGCTTGAATCAGAAACACGTCATCTTGGAAGTGGCTTCTTGTCTTATTTTTAAGTGGTGATTTCGATTTTGCAGAATGTTTTTTTCGCTCTCCTGGAAAATGCCGATTTTGTAAACATACCTCTTTTTTAAACATACTCCCCCTCCCTGTCATCTACCGAGGGCCTACCCATGGTGCACCTAGTTTCGTACAATCTCAGGGCTGGTTATGGAGAGAGAAAGTGAAATAAAGAAAGTAGTTTTTCTCGAAATTGGGGCAACTGATTTTGTTAAACAAAATATAGTCGTGAAAACGGTAAAGATCAGTAAGACAATATTGAACCGTGATCGGCTTAAAGAATGTTGTGTGGGCAGAGATTTTGACTGACTGAAATCTATGTTAATATTGTGAGTTGTTTAGATTCGGAAATTCGTCCGCAGTAGCGCTGAAATCGGATTTTGGATTTCCAGTTTCATTCTTTCTAATTTCCTTTAAAATAGTATTTAATATTAACTTTCTATTAAGTAAATAATACTTTATAGTTTATTCTATAAAATTTTGTTAACAGAAAAATAAAATTCAATAAAATAAATATTAAATATACATTAATATTTAAATGCCTATTCCTGTTTTGAATCAAATCTGTATTCGGATTGAAAAATTGGCTGATTTCCATAGTTTTTGTGTGAAACGTTTTCGTTGGATTCTAACCCAAGCATTAAAAAATCTGCCCGCTTCGCGGGCACATTCTCATGGCGCGGCTCGCTTCGCTCGCAAGTTTGAGCGCGCCTAGGGCGCGTGACTGTTGGATCTCGCGCTTCGCGCTCGATCATATATTTCTCGCGCTTCGCGCTCGATTATGTATTCACCTCGCGCTACGCGCTCGGGCGTATTTGCATCGCGCTTTACGCTCGGCTCCTCTAGATTTTTGAACTTCGTGTTCGACTTCGATGAAAAGAAAAAGTTTGTTTGCAAATATTATAAAATTATCAAAACCTCTACATATTAAGTAATTGCTAAATTTGTTTTTATTTTAGACTGAAAAGGAACTTTATTTACTCAAGGTTCTATCGACCTTAAGGAACACATTCTCATCCAGACACTCGCGCTTCGCGCTCGATATTTGATTTGAAAATCATTTGAACCGTATGATAGAAACAAAAAAGTTTGAGCGCACTTACGGCGTGCGATTTGGTAAATACACTGAGCGCGCACTTTGTGCTTCGTGTTATATGTTCTTCATATACAAATGACTAAATTTGTATTTGATTTCAAATGAAAAGTAATGATATAATTCAGGCGACAAATTTTATTAGTTAACATTTTATTTTAGCTTGTGCCGTTTATCAAAAAAGTTCATTTTTTCATTTTGAATATATTCTTACCACAAAAATTGATTACGGGTTTGTAAGTCTTTTTTGAATGCACAATTTTTATTCATTTATATGTTTTCGTACCTTGCATTGTTTTTTTCAAAAATTTGATTTTTTTTACTGTCAATGTTATTTTCACGAATAAAACAAAAACCACGCATCCTATCGAAACATGAGTCACAATAAATTTGTACCTCTTCCTTGGATGAACAAATTTTGTTTCGGTCATTTTTTCGTAGCTGGTAATATTCGTCTGAAAATTTGATTTTTCTATTTTCAATGCTGTTTTTTACGAATAAAACAAAAACTACGCGTCATATGAAAAAGTGAATGACAAGAAATTTGTAGATCTTTTTTAGGTGCACAATTTTGGTGAGATGATCTTTTCTGGTATCTTGCATAGTTTGACAGCAAAATGGCTTTTTTTATTTTTCATTAATTTTTTGTGCGATCAAAATTTGAATTTTTTATTTTTCAAAAAATTCAAAAAGTTGTTATGAAAATATTATAGGGTGTTCAGGAATCAACGTTTTTCTCCTCTTGACTTTTTTTCATATCGTGCGTTTTTCGGCTTAAAATGTTCATTTTCGTTTGTTTTTTGGAATTTTGAAAATGCTATAACTCCAGTAATTTTTTTTTATCACGAAAAGTCATAAGAATATTTTGTTCGTCATTTTGCGTACTACTAATAACCGTACATAAAATTTTCAAATCTTCCAAAAAAGTGGTCTCAAAAATTTTCAAAATGTGCTCACTTTTTGGATTTTTATCCAAAATAGCTGGTTAACGAACTCATTCTCTATTTTTCGGCCATAAAAAAGTGTGCCAAAGCTCAATCAAATCTGATCATTTTTTCGAAAGTTATCGTGGCTACAGACAGGCAGACAGACAGACTACAGACTACAGACAGACAGACACCTTGGTAAAAATAGTTTTTTCTAGCTCAGGGGGTCTCAAAACGTGGAGATTTGATGAAAA
>CAKNYM010050334.1:23274-59846 GCA_932195095.1 Andricus curvator
ATATTATATAGGCAGGTAGGTAGGTAGGTAGGTCTCGCGCTTCGCGCTCGATAACGTATGTACCTCAAGCTCGGTCTTTGTATTTCGCCCACATTTGTTCGCAGGCCTTTTAAAATTGAAGGTCAAAGCATCGACAACTGTAATTTAGTGATGGTGAATTCCCTTTTGTTAAAGCTCCTTCGGCTTTAACGAACACATTCTCATCGCGTATCTCGTGCTTCGTACTCGATTTTGTCAAAAATGCGCACTTTTCTACATTATGCAACACTATTATATCAAATGTATATAACATTTATTTATGTACCTCGGCCTGGGATTGATTATTTATACATTGCAAAATAAAGTAAAAATTTCATTTTTAATGATTGCTTTAATATGTGTCTCTTATTTCCCATTAAATTTTATTCTCCGCTACCCTGAAAAATGAATCATTTCAATAAATTTATATTATTACAATTCATTATATGCATTGGTATTGAAACAAAAGTATTTTCGTTGTCTTGTTTTTATAATTTGAAAAAAGCGCATCCTATTAAAAAAAATTGTTATTAAACATTTGTTATCAACATTTTATTTAAATTAAAAATACGCATCATGGCGTAAGGTGGTTCTAAGCAAATTTGTAGATATACATAATTTAGGTGAAAATTTCTGTTAAATAAAATGTTGTAGCTTGTGACCTTTTTCCAAAAAGTTAATTTTTGTATTTTTAATATATTTTTATAACAATATATTATAACATATTTGTAGATATTTTTTGTTTGAACAACTTTTGTCTTTTCATTTTTTTCGTCTCTTGAGTCGATTCTCCCAAAATTTAATTTTTTTATTTTTAATCATATTTTTTACGATTGAAAGAAAATCTACCGTTCTATCTAAAAATTACTAATAACAAATTTGTAGATCCTTTTTGAGAGAACAACTTTTGTCAAATTAATTTTTTTCGCACCTTGTGTCGTTTATCAAAAAATTAAAACAAAAACAACGCGTAATATCAAAAAATTATTGATGACAACTTTGAATGAGTTTTCACTCTTTTTCGGAAGAGCAACTTTTGTCTATTTATGTTTTTCATAGCTTGTGTCGTTTATCCAAAAATTTAATTTTTGAATTTTTAAAGTTGTTTTTAACGAATAAAAGAAAAACTACGCCGACATTTGATGGAATCCACGAAAGTCATTTTTCAGATAAAACCATAACGTTCTCATTATGATGAGAATGTAATAATTCATTATTACTTTCTCATTATGATGAGAACGTAATAATTCATTATTGTTTGTGCGATCAAAATTTGAATTTTCCATTTTTCAAGAAAATTCAAAAAGTTGTTCTGATTATCTTGCGGGGCTATAACTCTGCCGATTTTCCTTTCATCGAAAAAAGTAGTGAGGATAAATTTTTCTAATTTTTGAGTACTACAGATAGCCGCACATAGAATTTTTGAATTTCGAAAAAATGGTCTAAAAATTTTTGAAAATGCTCTAATTTTTTGAATTTTTATCGAAAATGTCTGGTTCGCAAACTCGATCTTTCTTTTTGGTCCCTGAAACTGTGTGCCAAAGCATAATCCAATCCAATTAGTCTATGTGATTATCTATGTAAATGTCATTTTTCACATATAACCAATACCTTCTCATTATGATGAGAATGTAAAAATGAGAAAGTGATGTTATTTATGAGCGACTAGAATTTAATAAAATATTCTTATCGAGTTTAAAAGATATTTAAAAAGAGGGGACAAATATATTGATGTCATTATTAGCCTTGACTTTGATCAATGGTCGTAACCCAAGTTGGACATCGTTGGGTCTCTTTTGGTGACTAAAATCACTACGGGGGCTTCCCCGTTATCGATTACTTCCTCATCGCACTGCAATGCGTTTCCCTCTCACCCAGGCTGCGGGAATTTTGCAGAAATTGACCTAGAGGTTGTAAACCTTGACCTTAATCCCTTTAACCATTCTAATGCTCTTCTATATAGAAGTCACACTATATCTCAAATTATTCCTGTCATCATCAAGGAAGCTGGCATGGAATAATTAAAAATTATTATTCTTCGTAGTATGGACAAATTCAAATGGGTACCTGATGTTGTTCAAATTATTATTTCTTGATGAAAATGAGAAAAAATACCCTATTAATAATAATGCAAGAAAATAACAAACGAGGCCGTGTCTGCGCTCGCAACGCCAATCCCCCATTTTTATTATTTAAAAAACTACCGAAATTTTAAATATTTAGTATTTATTTTAGTGTTTCACGGAAACAAATTCATTGAAGTAGTTTAATTAAAAATTTGTAACTTTTATTTTAAAATTATTGTGTGCCGAAACTTTTGATTCAATTATTAACTAATTGAGTACAAATTGGAATTTATAAGGTTAAACCTTATTTTTTCGAATTCTTCCAGACTATCTATTCATAATTGTACAATAAAGCTTCGAAATCGGACCGATGCCCTCATCAGACTACCTTTTACATTAAGAAAAATAGTTTGTAAGAAAATCGTGATATTTTTTCGGAACCAATTCTACAGATAAATATGGAGAAGAAAGTACATATTTTGGAAAAAAGATAGACCTGCATGATGTAGAATATGTTGATATTCAAAGTGGATTAACTATCTGAAAAACAAAAAGAAGTTTGTCCAACACCCGCGATGGAAATGCGACTTCGGGGGCTCGTCTCGAGACGACGAAGTTGCCGATTCTTCAACTGATGACGTGACAGTGGTCGAAGTTCCCACTAGTGGGAAAAGTACTCACTTCGACCACTGTAACGTCAATCAGTTGAGAAATCGACAACTTCGTCCACTCTCGACAACCTCCTCAGCCTCATTTCATCGCGAGTGATGGACAAAGTATTATGTGAACCTATAGCGGCAGACGGTGATTCGCTCGTGTGAGTCGTGTGACTGCCGAGCTCGCTGCGCTCGCGTGGCAAACTTCACACTCGTCTAGAATCGCCAAATTCTCCCACTCGATGCACAATATACTATATTTTAATTACAGTTATAAATTAAAATTTAGGAGAACAAGCTGAAGAATGATATCGAGGGTGCACACTTCGTAGTCCTCATATTTTAACTTTCAACATAACTAAAATAACTTCTTTTTTCTCGAATAGTTAATCGAATTTAAATATTAACATGTTTCTGCATCCTACATGTCTATCTTTTTTTCAAAAATAAGCACACGAGACAATCTTATGATCGCTTTTTTATACTTTATTATACTTTCTTCCCCATATTTATCTATAACTAGTTTCGAAAAAATATGACAATTTTCTTACAAACTACTCTTCCTAAATACTGCGAAATGTAAAAAGTAATCTGACGAGGGAATCGGTTCGATTCCAAAACGTTATTGTACAATTTTGAATAAATAGTCTGGAAGAAGTCGAAAAAATAAGGTTTTTCTTTAGAAATTCCAATTTGTTGTTTCCCAGACGTTAAATTAAGAATATTTTACATCCCAAAGTTCTTTTTATAGTTGAATTCAATATTTTATTGGACCCTAAAGCCAAACATCAATCGACCAATAACTAGTTTACATTTTTTTTCTTAAATTTTGATATTAAAATTTGTATACATTTGAAATGAGGGCATTTCCATTATAGTTTTAACTTTTATGTCCCTTGGGGTTTTATATTAGTTTCAAAAAAATAACTTTTCACTTTTAGAATATTTTTAAGCATAATAAACTTAAAACTGAGCACAACTTATTTTTCACAACAATGACCGGAAAGATAATATAAAACATTAAATATGCAATAAGGCGACTTGGCAATATGTCCGCCGACATAGTTTCAATTTATTTTAATCATATACCACTCGAATTTCAACAAAAATTGAGGAATTCATTAATATTTTTTAAATTTGAATAATACGAACCTGAGCTAAGTTTTTAGATGTAAAATGTACGTCCCTTGATTTTCTGTCGCTGGTGTATGAAAATAAAATGTTGTACAATTATCACTGAAAACGCTAAAATTTAAACTAATTGCCCCGAGAACATAATGTTTCGACTTACAGTAACTGTTCCCTGTTTGAATAATTTATTATACTTAATTCTGCTGTCATAAAATAAAACGTGAATTTATAGTCATACGCGAAGTACAAGTGAAAATCTCGATAATGTTATATGCTCGTACTTTTGGTAGAGACATTTAATCGTCATAAATTTTGAAGCACACTTTGACCTTGATAAAAATAGTATTATGGCAAATGTGCTGGTGATAAGAATCACTTCTCTCGTGTAGAAAAATAAAAATTCGACATAGTGAATATTGCTGTAGATCGGCATTGATCAAAATTTATCAACAGACAAGTGTCAAATAATTTTCTTTACGGGTATGTGTGGAGAGTGAGAACAATTTTAAAAATAGAAAAGGGGTCAGATAGGGGAAAAAAGAGATGAAGAAATAAAGAAACGGAAGGAAAAGTTGCAGAAGGCGAAGAAAATCAGAATAGAAAGCCCACAACTGGCAGCTTAATTAACATAAATTAGTTAGTAACAACGAAAATCTTCTTAATCCTTTCAAAATTCTCATTTTTCAACCTAAAAAATGTATCCTGATTAAAATTCCTCTATTCTGAAGAATTTTCTCTTTTTGAACCTCTAAACATTATTAAAATTTATTTATTGGGTGGAATAACTATCCACGGCTTTATACAGCTTTTAAAAGGTTACCATTATGTGATGGCACAATTTACTATTTTAAATTAAATTAAAACTTTAAATAAAAAACTTTATCAGCCGGTTGCTGCACGAACGTCAGGGGCAAGAAGAAATGTGTTGGTGGTTGAGAAAAAAGAAGTGGGGAAAAGGGGGTAGGGATAAATAAAGGACAGGATTTAGAGGTAGGTTGAAAAAGGTAAAAGGGGAGAAGGGGGGTTAAGAAAGGGTAAATGTGGCCGAAGGAGGTATAGACTATAGAGGGCCAGTTGGAGGGAAATGGGGGGCAGTGTTGGTATGGGGTAGGGAAGGGGGGAACTCCTGATACGGCGAGATCTTTTTATAAAAAATACCTATTGAATGATATTTTAAACGTCACTTGATATCATATTTAATCCTCTTCGAGTTTGAACAACTTCTGTTTGAAATTCTTTGAATTTGCTACAATTCCAAGTTGAAAAAAGTAATCAAAGTTCAACCCATTACGTTGAAAATATTCGAATTGTGTCAATTCTCTTGACACAAATGAAGTTTTATAAAATGACCTTTCGACCTCCTTAAGTAAAAATATTTTAGAATATGCTCCGTACACCCAGAAAAAGATTTGGTTGAATAAACAAAATTTTGGGTTGAATCGACCCTAGAATATGGTTATTATATGGACAACAAAATATTTGGTTGACCCAAGAAAATTTGTTGGTTGGTAAAATTTTGTTGATTATACCCTATCTTTTGGTTGATACAGGCAAATATTTTGGTTAGTCCAAGTAAAACTTTTGGTTAATCCAAGCAAATATTTTGCTCGATTTAGTTGTTTATTCAACTACTAAATATCACTTGACTAGAAAATTCCACGGCAAGCCATTTGCAATATAAACTGTGCTGGATCCTTTGTTTATTTCATTCAACAAATTTTTTTTATCAAAAAACTTAATCACGCAATCGTAGGCGCACACACAAAGGTTCAATTAGTAATCTTACGTATTTTTCACATAATCACCTCATCCCAATCGATTCTGTTTCCACACTTATTTTGATACGGTTCACCGAGAAGCAAACATTTTTATGTTTTTTTCGCGACGCAACGAACTCTCGAACGTGGACTGTCATGTTGAATTGGAGTACGCGATCGCACCAAGTTCGCAAGCGTCCGTCACTTTTAAGATGCTTTCAACAAAATATTTTGGTGAATCAAAAAAATATTTTTCTTAATTCTAGTAAAATGATCTCTTAGATTATTTGGTAGATCCAACTAAAAAATTGTGTAAAATCAACGAAATATTTTCTAAAATGAACAAAACGATTCAACCAAAAACTTTGATTGATTGAACCAAACGAATTTGATCATCTAAACGAAAAATTTATTCATTTAACAAAAATATTTTCTGAAATAAAACGAATGCGGCCAACAAAACGATTTTGTTGAATGAAGAAAAAATTTTTCTGGGTGTATTCTCTTGACGAAGGTAACTGTTGTAGAACAGATTTTGTTTTTTCAAAACTTTATCACTATATGACTCGACCTTTTTATATCAGAATAGTTTTACGCATAATTTGATGTCTATTTACTGCGGGAATAACTTTTAGAACCCGAGGGGTACTTTGAAGGAGAGAGACTCTTGGACCGAATCGATCTTCCCCAAGAGTGTGATGTGATGCCAAGAGCATCTTCAACTTTCGAGAACTTCTCTCAACAAAGATTGGCCAATTTATAGACCTTGTAAAAAAAATCTTGAATAGTTGATCATAACTTGTACATTTTTAATACGGATTCCGATAGGATTTTTGTCGAGAAATCGATTTTTTGTATTCAAATTATATTGATTTTTTTTAAATTACACACATGTTTAATGTTGGTGCCGATTGGTGTCCATTTTGCTACATTTCCATTCTCTTCACAATAACTCCAAATAAGTTATTAGTAATAATTTTTCACCCTCCCCCTCCTTCTACTTTTTTCTAATTGCCAACAAACAGAAAATTGTGATAATTTTTCCACACCCCCTTTCCCTTCCCAATTACCCACAATCCGAAATTGGTAATCATGTTTTCAAACCCCTCTCGCCATTTCTAATGGCTAGAAATGAAAATTTTTTTAATTTAGAAAAAAATTATTCAATTTTAATATAAAAAATCTCTCCGCCTCCCTGGAACATTCTCATCGCGCGCGGCTCGCTTCGCTCGCAAGTTTGAGCACGCGGCTGTTGGATCTTGCGCTTCGCGCTCGATCATATATTTATCTCGCGCTGCGCGCTCGGTCTTTGTATTTCCTCCAGATTTGTGCACAGACCTTTTAAAATTATAGGTCAAATCATCGACAACTGTAATTTGGTGATTGTGAATTCTCTTTTGTTAAATCTCCGTCGGCTTTAACGAATACATTCTCATCACGTACCTCGTGCTTCGCACTCGATTTTGTCCAAATTGTGAAATTTTCTACATTATATGTTCAACATTATTATATCAAATGTATATTACATTCATTTCTGTACGTTGAACTGTGATTGCTTATTTAGATATTGCAAAATAAAGTACAAATTGTATTTATCATGATTACTTTAACATTTGTTCCTGATTTTGCATTTAATTTTATCCTCAGCTACCGTGAAAATGTTATATCATTTCCATAAATGTATATTATTACAATTCATAATATGCATTGATATTAAAAACAGACGTATTTTCCGTGTCTTGTTTTTATAATTAAAAAAAAAGTGCGCATACTGGAAAAAAAACAATTTTGTTATTATGCATTTTATTGCAACTTGTGTCGTTTTTCCATAAATTTAATTCGTTTATCTTCAATGCTATTTTTTTACGATTTTAACCAAAAATATGCATCCTAGCGTAAAGTGATTGGATGAACATTTGTAAATGTAATTTAGGCGAAAAATTTTGTTAGATAAAATGTTATTGTAGCGTGTATCGTTTTTCCAAAAAGTTAATTTTTTTATTTTAAATTTATTTTTATAACAAAAATTTATAACAAATTTGTAGATATTTTTGGTTGAACAAATTTTGTCTATTCATCTTTTTTCATTCCTTGCGTCGTTTTTCTAAACATTTTTTTGTATTGTTAATGTTATTTTTCACGATTGAAACAAAAATTACGCATCCTATCAAAAAATGATAATTCAACAATGTGTAGCTCTTTTCTGAGTGAACAACTTTTGTCTATTAATTTTTTTCATGGTTTGTGTCGTTTGTCCAAAAATTTAATTTATTTTATGCTTAAATCAGTTTTTTACAAATGAAACAAAAACTACGCGTCCCATCAAAAAGTGATTAATAACAAATTTGTAGATCTTTTTTGAGTGTACAATTTTTGTTTGTTCGTCTTTTTTCGTATGTTGTATAGTTTGACCGCAAAATGGAATTTTTTATTTTTCACTATTTTTTTTGTGCGATAAAAATTTGAATTTTCGGTTTTTTAAACAAATTAAAAATAGTCTTATAACAATATTGTAGGGTGTTCAAAAAGAAACATTTTTCTTCTCTTGACTTTTTTCCATATCGTGCGTTGTTTGGCTTCAAATGTTCATTTTCGTTTGTTTTTTGGAATTTTGTAAATGCTATAACTCCGGTAATTTTTCATCTATCAAAAAAAGCCATACGAATATCTTGTTCGCCTTTTTGAGTACTATTAATATCCGTCCATAGAATTTCTAAATATCAAAAAAAAGTGTTCTCAAACATTTTCAAAATGTGCTCACTTTTTGAATTTTTATCCAAAATCGCTGTCTTACGAACTTGCCCTTAATTTTAGGGCACTTAAAGAGTATACCAAAACCCAATTCAATACCTTAATTCTTTTGAAAATTATCGTGCTAAACAGCTACAAATCTACAGACTAACAGACATTTGGTAAAAACCGGTTTTTCGGGTTCAGGGGGTCTTAAAAAGTGGACATTTGACAAAAACGGGGGGAGTGGGGGGGGGGGGGGTCAAATTTTACACAAATCTAATACCTTCTCATTATAGGATGAGAAAGTAAAAATTGATATCTTGAACATTATTTAAGATATCAATGGAAAATTTTCAAATTCGTTATTTTTTTGGCAAAAAATCCTATCAGATACCGTATTACCAATTTTTTCACTTCGAATAGCATAATCTTGACCAGATCTCCTTCAATTGACGCCCAGAATAAAATTTTTAGCCCGTAACGGACGTGGAAGTCCTGGGGGGCCCACTTTATTCAAATCGATGTAAAAAGTCAAAATTCAATAATTCTACAGTTCTACCCATTTAGTCATGTTCTCAAGTCCAAAAGGAAACCGAGCTACCACTTATTTATATTTTATGTTTTTCCGTGGATTTTAGTACACACTAAAAGTGCTTGTTGATATAAATTTGCAATATGCTAAAAGCCGGTTACCGAACATTTGATTTTCGAGTAAAAAAAGTAATAATAGATAGTGTTCGTTCCTTCCAAGTGTTGGATCTTGTTGATGAGATAAAATAATAAGAATTAATAGCTTGCTGAGATCAGCTCCATCCAGCAGTTTATGGGACATCGTAATCAAAAGTAGTGGGTCCTGCAGACCCAACCGGCCTTCCCAGGTACAAAATTGGACGAAGCTGTAATAATTTATAAAAATGTTTCTGCATAAAATTATTATTATCTGATAAAAACTTTTGAAAAATGTGAGTTACCCTATTCGAAAAGAAGGCGTGAATCACATTTTATCTGGCACATGCACAGAAAATTGAAACTTCGACGACGGATTTTCCATTAAAAAAAAAACTCTTAAAGGCCGTATGGGTCCTCGAGAACCCACTTAGGAAACCTTACTTCCAGACACTTTTGAACAAAACCAACAATGAGATTAAAGTCTCCATGACCCGAAATAAAAACCAATATGTGTTGCGATATAACATACAAAATAACGAGCTATAGAGCTACAATTTCTTTAATTAGGGTGATTAATTACGTGATATGAACATCCAAGGTAGTTTTACCATTTTCAATCCTTCATTTTAATTCTTTAGGTATCTGTAGGCTTTACAAGCAGCTTTCTTAACTAGGTACGTTTCTTCTGGTTTTGTTACAATTATACCACACATTCCTAATTAAGTCGGCACTTTTGAGCTCTGAAATATTATGGTACTGCAGTCTCATTGATTTTCAAAGGCAACCTACATTTTTTTGCTGGTATTAAAGTTTACATCCAACTGAACCCAACGACCTACTTTTATAGTACTCTGTACCCACAAAAAAGAGATGAATATAAATAAAAGAAGAAAGTTTATTTTCTATATTGTTTTCTTCATAAATATTAAGAAAAATCCGTTAGAATACGGTTATCCACAAAATTTTTGTTTGCTTATAGTTAAGTTTTTTATAAACTTTGTGTCCCAAAGAATTTAAATGTGAAATTAAAACTTAATTTTTGTTATTTAATAATTTATGATAATTTATTAAAAAGTGACAAAATATCAACTGGAAATGTCGATTTTTTAAACAAAACAGTAGCGCCCTCATGGCATGAAACACATGATGTGACGTCACACGCCTTCAAAGCTGAAGAAAATACATGGTCAGTTTTATAAAAACAATCGAAATAATTAATCATCAGCGTGTTTTGGCTAAAAGGTCTTATTTTTATGGCGTATCAGTACGCCCGGATACGCGTTAAAGCCAGTTCGGATAATTTTCCAAAAGTGATTACACTTATGATTATTAATTTTTTTGCAAAGTGCTCCATTTTCAACGTTGCTGGGACTCGAGGTCTGAAAGGGGAAAAATAAGTAAATGAGATAAATGCCGTTAACCCTTTGAAACATTTATTTTTGAAATTTAGAATGATAATTGCTTTAGGCGAATCGTAACATATATGAAATATTGGCAATATTGCATCCAGAAAACGTACTTGTTGCGTAAATAAATGATTTTATTTTGCGAGGTTATAGCTCACATACATCCCGGCGCCCCATTATATAACACCGCTGAACAATTATGAGTTTTATGTTATCATTAGAAAAAACCTATTTTATATGTTTTCATTCAAAATAAAAATATCTACTTATCGTTGAAATGATCTTCGCAACAATATAGTGTTGACGTTAAAGATTGTGTAGGGCACATGTCACGCCGAGCAATTTTGTACCATTTTTTTCGTTCTTCACCTTTGGGTGTAGATATAAATAATTTTCCTGGATTTTTGACAGAGGTGTCTTACATTTAGGCACAAAATATTGATTTTAGAGCATATACTTTAATATTCAAAAATTTAAAAAAAAATAGTGGATGACCCTATAGTTATGGAACGAATTTTTTATAAACACAATTATATTCATAAACGCAATAAAATCAATATAAAAGTAACTTTTTAACTTTTTAAGACATCAAATCAGGGATGAGTTCTCATTAGCAGGAGAGCATGCATTTTCGATAAGAAGTGGATAACTTCCTTAGTGAAAATGGAATGTTACAGTCAGACACGACGGTGTTTATTCACGATATAGAAAAGATCATTCTGAATTGAATTCTTAATCAAAAATTGAAACTATTATAATTTATAATGTTTAATACTTCAAGTTCTAGAATTTCATTTAAAAATTAGGTCCGTATTTTTAGGTATTATTTCAGAATTTACCATTTTTTTATAAAAACTTCGGAAAGTCGAACACTTGGAGAAAATTAATATATATCAAATTTAAAAAATGTTTTTTTTTCTTACTCCAAAATAAAAATTTGTTTATACTGCGAAAAATTATTTGATAAAGAAAAATTCAAAGTAGCAGGCGAATGATGCAATCACACGAGTTACCAATAACCTATGCACACGTGTATCACACGCTTTTTTTTGCAACGCCCGTCCGAAAAGTTGTGTTAGGAGGAGGTAACGAAAAATACTAATTTTATATTGCATAGAGTGGAGTGAAGAAATTAAAAAACAAAAATTTGAATGACAATTTTTTTTTAAATGTTTGAAAAAAAAATTTGTTGAACAAATTTTTTTGCGTTTATGCTCTTTTGCCGAGGGGGGGGGGGGGGTACGAAAACCCAAAAAAAAAAATTCAAAACATAAAAAGATTTGTTCAAGTTAAATCAAAATTTATTTCAAGAAGATACCAACACCAGTGTTCAAAGTTACCTATGCCAGTGTCTACACTACCTCATCTCGAATGTGCGCATGCGCAGCTTTTTCACCAATGTCTAAAGTAAAACATGTTCAAACTGCGCATGCGCGAGAATTGTTCGCACACAGTCTGCTCAAATAAGGTCCTTTAGGCACAATTTAGAAGCATGAAAACATCAACTTTTAAGGTGGGTGTTGCAAAAACCACAGGAAGCAGTCTTTATGTTTCAAGGACAAAAGAATAATTCAAGGATGAAATATTTCGAGAAAATGTAATTTACTAAATTGTGCTCTGTGATACAATGCAAAAATTTAATCACGATTTTTAGAATTATAATAATTGAATTTTAGTTAAAAATAAGCGATTAGGGAAACTTCAATTACCTTCTTAGTGAGATTAAATTGAAATATTAAATAAAATTTGTATTTGAGGTGAAAATCTGTCAATTTCTTGAATCTCTTGTGAATTTTTGGAAAGACAAAACATTGATAATATTTGATATTGACAATGTATTCGGTAAAGATCAATTCAGATAATAATATAAATAAATTTATGAAATTGACAGATTTCAACTTTTAAGGGGCGATACCACTCACTAAGAAAAAAATAATACGTTTTTAATGAAATATACTATTGAATCAATAAATCTCGTTCAAAATCAGATATTTCATCGATTCGAGTTTATATACTACAGAATTTATAGCATGACGAGTGAACTGAATAGTGATGCTATAAATTCTAAAGTATATACATTTGAATCAATAAAATATCTGCTTTTGAACGAGATTTATTGATTCAATAGTATATCTATTGAGAATGTAACATTTTTTTCTGAGTGTGAAATTTTAGCTTCTTGAAATTATAATTTTAAAGGAGATGAAATTATTTTCTCACATTCATTTTGATTAGAAGTCATGTCATAAGATTAAAGAGGGCAAACATTTTTTTTGAAACTCAAAAATTCTGTTCAAGAATATGTTCAAACTCGTTTGAAAATGTAAAAAAGTTACGATTCATTAATAATAAAAACTGAAATATGTAAAATAATCAGTTTTTAAATGAAATATGTACTAATAGTGTAAAAAATTGATATATTCTGTATTGAAAAAGATTTAGAATTTTAAACTGCTTGGTTAGTTTCATTTTCAAAACTCAAACAATTTAAAAAAAAATAAGAGCGTTCTTAAATTTACATTAAAAAAAAATTCTGCCGAAAATAATCCTTCCAAAAATCTTCTGAATAGTAGCAGTTACAACCAATTTCACAAATTTTTTCACAAAAAAACTACTATATCTATACTCATTTAATTGCACGTGGTATAGAAATTATTTTTTTTTTAATTACATAGTAAAATATTTGGTGTAGAATATTTGATAATCAAATTTACGTTGGGTGGGTATAAAAAACACAGTTCAAAAGTAAATAATCATTATGACACAGATTAGTTTTATGTTATAATAGCGCAATCTCTTAACATTTTTTTCAAACAAAAGCACAAATATGACCTTAATTTTTCAGTGAAAGCTGAAAGAAACAAAATTGCCGCGTATGGTTAAAAAATTGAAAATTCTTATTTGTATTTCGCACTAGGGTTACCACAGTTGTAGAGTTTTTCAAGACGAATTCAATAATATTCTACTTTAATATATCAAATATTTTATTATAACTTTAATATACAAAAATGACGAGAAACGTCCGACCAAATATAAATTCGACCTAAATTATAAAAGTAGACACGTGGCCATTATTTAAAATGTTTCAGGGAGTTGAAAACATTTTAAAAAACTGCGTAAATTACTGAGTTTTGCACTAACATGATACTTAAGTTAAAAATCAATATTTCGGGTTAAAGGAGAACTAAGTTTTGCATATTCCTAATATTTATCGATATATATATATATATATATATATATCGATAAATATTAAGAATATGCAAAACCATCTGCTTAAAACTGTTAACAGAATTTCGAAAAAAATAGCTTTTATCCAGTGAATTGTACTTGTCATGTCGTTATTTCGACAAGCAAAGTTTTCTTCGTTAGAAAATCATGCCTGATTTGTAATGCAATCAGTGACTAATTAAAATCGAAATTTAAGGAAGAATTATGGATATGAGAAATGAGAATTCGGAAAGGGATGTCGACTCACCATGGGTCAAAATATTGACAGTCTCATTGTGAAAGAGGAAGATGCTGCGGACGCAGTTTGTTGGGGTCATAAGTGGCCTGTACCCGCTTCGAATGTGGGGGTTGAATTGCAGATGTTTGGGCATGTCATCCCAACTTTGGAGCAGGACCTGGGGGGTTGAATTTTGTTCGTGGTCCTGCTCCTTTGGCTCCATTCTCGGCTTCCCATTCTCATTAATACCGACAACCTCCGTAATGCGTTTTTCTTTTGAGGGGTCGGAAGTAACCTGGATCACCTGAGTGGAAAAGGCGGCAGAGGCAGAGTCCGCATTGTGCGATTGCAGTTTGCCGACGACCGACGTTTTCGTCGGTTCGCGTAGGACAATTGGACCTCGAATAACTAATTTAACGAATAACGCGAGTGTGCAGACCCGCTGGAGGCACTCGCGGACTCATTCAAGTTGGTTCAAGGATTGAGGACGAGCTTTGTTCTAGGAATGTTGAAAATCGTATGAACCAGTTGGAACCAGTCGAAGACGGCTCAGGTAGCTCTGATTTACCACCTGCCCGTACCCTCTACACCGCAGCCGCCCGCAGCCACGGTCAATCTGGCCTCTGCCTCTGCCTCTGCGCCTCAGCAAAACCAGAACTGACGGAGACAGTGACTCCAGGCGCAGCCGACCATACCCTCTCCACTCGGTCTCGATTCTGCGAAGTGCAGACCATGAAACCAGGAGTGTAACGAGAATCCATGAGGTAAGATAGGTGGTACCATCCATTCGCATTTTTTCTACGTACTACCTTGGTACTACCTGGCAACTCTCTGAGTTTCTATAGAAATTCTATACAATTTGCATAGAATGCATTCTATACAAATTGTATAGAAACTTGAACATATAGAATATCTATAGAATAAACGGAAAATGTAGAATTAACACAAAGCAACATAAATGAGAGCGGAAATTGGGTATTTCTGAATAAAGTTCAATAGCGCGAGTCACATTTGACAATATTAGACGATGTTCTAAAATCTTAGGAGACCGATGCTTTCTATCAATTATTTAGAACAACTTTCGTAGCTTACCTGTCGCAGTATATATAAGAGGAGAGTCGAAAAGTAGGAACCCACTTTTTACGTAACTATTGGGTTTTTCGCGAATTTCAAGTAAAATTTTTTTGTTTTATGAAAAAAAAATCCTCTTTCGCTTCGTTGTGAATCGAACCACAGACCTTCCGATTGTCGGTCGGGTGCTCTCACCACTAAGCTACTGGAGAGATCTAAATTTACTCTTTTTTCACAGGTATTTCACTTTTTGGATGTTACTCGTTTTTTCATGCCGTATATAAAATTATTGATCTAAAACCTTAGAAGACCGATGCTTGTTTTAAATGATGCAGAACAATTTTTGTGGCTTACCATTGATATATACTGCGACTGGTAAACCACAAAAGTTGTTCTATATATTTACAAGAAAAAGGCCTAGGGATTTTCGATATTACAATTATGGAATATTACAATTTTTTAACATTTCCAAAGGATAAAAATTAGCTATCCTTAATAAAATTGGTTAACGACTTTGGTCTGTCTACACGACGGAACAATGTTCGTAAGTTTTAGGTCATATTGACTTGTACATATGTGACAAAATGTTTGTGAATTTAAAATAAAATTTGAGTTTCAGTAATCGAAAATGGATAGAATTTTACATGCTGATTACAGATCATTCGTTCTCAGCTTACTTACCCCGTTTTCATTTTGAAGATTTTGAATTACAAATATTGAACATAACCTCAACTTGACTGAATGTATCATCTGATCGATATTTCATACCCTTTATCTGTTTTTCGTTTATGTATGAAAATTCAAGTTTAATTTTAAATTTACAAATAAGTTATCAATTAATTCCTTAAATGATCAAAAATAAGTAATCTCCTTAATTATTTACAGCCGTTATTTGACATAATCAACATTTAATTTTTTTGGATATTTCAGTTGAACATTTTGGATGTTACAGAGTAACATCACACTTTTTAATATCTACCGATACTAACTTTGAACATCTAGATTGCTGTCCTATAGTTAAACATAAAATATGTTAACCCTGAACATCTAGATGTTACGTTTAAACATCCATTTTTCTCCGTGAATAAACAACTAAATAATTCACACGAGATGACTCGATTCCATGGTAAGCCATTTACAATGTACGAGTACATTTTACACAATGTACATTGTGCTGGGTCGTTTATGGTTAGATGAACTACAATTTTTGGTTAAATCAACCATGCTCTTTCCTTAGACCAGCAAAAACACTTATTTGAATTAACTAAAATATTCTCTTGGATCGAGCAAAATATTCGTTTGGATTAACCAAAAGTTTTACTTAGAACAACCAAAATATTTGCTTGTATCAAACGTAAAAAGTCAGGGCCACCTGTACCGTTTGCATAATATTGCGCAATATACTTGACTGAGTAGTAGTGCACTTCGTCCCTTCAAAGGAGAAGTCGCAACCATCTCTCGCCCTGCCCCCTGAGAAACTGCGGGGACCAGCAATTCTAGGAACTCGAAGGCGAGGTGAAGAGTGAGTGCTGTGCCTTCACACGAGCAGGGAGCACCCGCCCGTCAGGCCTCGTGTATCAAATAATGTTTTTATTTACATATTACAATGCAAAACCTGAGATTATCTACCGTTTACAGACATCGAATATACTACAATGACAAATGACTAATCAAACTTTACCCAGAACGATGTTCACATAGTGCGCGAAATGTTTAGGAAACCATGAAGATCATTTTGCTCACCGGTGAAAGCATTTTGCTAATCGATGTTGGGGATTTTGCTCATCGTCTTCGCGCATTATGCGGAATCGATTTTTTCAATGGCTGTAAACGGTGGCCAATCGAGGTTCTTGCATGTATGTGTAGAGAAACCAAAATTTGACTGCCTTGCGGAATTTTTTGTTTCGATCACGAAGGAATAGTAAGGAGTTGTATCCCTGTAAGTGGGGAGTGGGACGAGCGACGTCCAAGAATTCATTAATGCTTGCCACGGATAAAAACTTGTATGCAAGATCGTGCACATGCGCACTGGCGGTTGCCATATCAACGATGTCAACACGCGTTGGAAGTTTTGAACTTGTGTATTGAACGAACATAAACAAACGAACATAACCTACATATGCATCAAGATGTCAAAATATAACATAGAGGAGTGGGTATAACACGTGACTACGAAAACAGCTCTGCGCATGTGCACGATCTTGCTCTCAAGTTTTCATTCGTGACAAGCATTAACGAATTCTTGGACGTCGCTCGTCCCACCTCTGCTCACCAAACACATAGGGTGATACCACTCCTTACTATTCCTTCGTGAAGCTAACTTTGAAAATTTATTTATCGCGATTGTCTGAAGTTTGACACCAATGATTTCTCAATTTATAGAATATTAGTATATTGTGTGGCCAGGGCGACAAGTTTCTCGCACGAGTGTAGATAAGAATTGTGCGAGGCACGTTACCCTCACGACATGCGAGGCACGCGGTGCGTGTAGGGTGTGGTGCATATGCGTCGCATTTTGTGAGAGGCACGTACGTGCGAGGCTTATACGTCGCACAATTCGAGAGGCACGTATTTGCGAGGCATATGCCTCGCATTTTGTGATAGGCATCTATTTATACATATAATGTTATTATAAGCCCATTTTTTTATAATAATAATGTAAATTATTATTACTGTAAAAATAATTAGTGTCAATAATTTACTACTGAAATAATATGAAAAACATCTGAAATATAAATTTAAATGTTATAAGTATTTTTAATTTGCTGATGTTGAGAGACTAATTTAAAAAACTAATTTTTACAAATTAAACATTTTAAAGTAATGTGTTTTAATTACTTTTACAACTTTTCAAATGTTTTAAAATTAATTTTACCATTATTATATTAAATGAAGTTTGTAATGTTCCCGCGCGATCACGTGGTTGAAATAATCTTCAACATGGCGTTTCTTTCTGTTGGTTAGGCTAGGTCGTTCATGATCAGTTGTTTATGGTGCAGTGTGACGTGTTTTTATCACGGTCTGTGAATTTTGTGGGGAAAAAAGTGTTTAAAATTGATAGGAAATCTGACAGGTAATTTAATTCATATTTATTTTTGAAGTCTTGTGATCTGACATGTGTTCTTTCTCACTTTCACAAGTCCAAGCTTGTCTTTTCATCGCTACTGAAATTACGAGGTTTATAACCTTCATTTCAGTAGCGGTGAATTTTTAGTTTTTATATTTTTCTAATACTTGACACAATACTATACACTATACACAATACACAGGAATACCGTAGACATACCTCGGAGAGTGCGGACGTGCTGAAGGGTTGCTCTATGTTTTCGTAGATTTTAAGAGTGTTTATTTGAATATTTAATTCGGGAAAAGTGCATATAGTGGCAGGTTGGTGACCCCGAACTCCCCCCTAAGTGTTAGGTTTGTGAAATGCACCCCTGAAGTGCAAGAAGCGCAAAAAAATATTGTGCATTATATGTACCAAATACGTATATCACAGCTTACATACGTAATTGAAAGAAAAGTGGATTCGTCGGTTGTCGGAAGGATTTACATTGAGTGAGGTGATAATTATTTGCATTTACTAGTGCAGGATTGAATTTCGTGTCTGACTGTGACCGATTCTGCCAGAAAATACTGGTTCTTTCCTGATTTGTGTAGTGCTTGGTGCGGAGTTCTCAAGTAGGCTGCCTTCTAACATGGTTGCCTGTACCACTTGTGGCATTACTGTCACGAGAGGTGCCACTGACTTGCTGCACTGCGTTAAATGCAATGCTTTTGCACATCAGGTGTGCACTAACATTCCGTCCAAAGATCTTGGAGCTCTGAAAAAGGGCAATAAAAAATGGTACTGTGGGAAATGTACTTCACTCTTGTCGAATGAGAATCGTCGGGTTAAGCAAAGATCTGCCTCTGAGACGATCGATCCGTCTGACCTAGACACTTCAGGAATGGCTGCTATAGACCTGGGACCTGGGGTCTCCGAGGCAATTAGGAAGGCAGTTTCTCAGGGTCTTGTTGCTGGACTCAAACCACTGACATCTCTTTTTGAGACATTTAAAACTAATCAAGAAACCTTCAATGCTTCACTTGAGGCCTCAGTTAAACAAATCAAGAGGACCTCACCACCCATGCATGTCGGATAAATATTCTAGAAACGACTGTAGCATCGAACGTGTCAGATATACAGGTTCTACGAGAGGACACTAAGCATCTCACGAAAAGCGAACTAACTCAGGTCTCACAGCTTTCCTATCTCATGCGCAAATGTCACTCTCTCGAACAGGCTCCCCTTGTCAACACACTTGTGATCCACTGTTTACCTCAGAAACCTTTGGAAAATCTCTCGGAAATAATGGGCCAGATTGCTAATGCTCTTGATGTCCCCCTTGTCAATGATAGTCTCCTAAATATATATAGATTCAATAGAAGTGGATCAAATTCATCAAGGTCACCCGACGACCGCCAATCATTGTCGAAAAATTCAAGGAGCAGCAGACATCTACCACTATTATTGAGCAAAGAAAGAAGAACCGTGACTTCTCGACAAGCTCAATCGGTTGGACTGAGCAGGAAAATAATATACTCTATATTAGAGAATCTCTCACTCAGTATTTTGGTCAGATATACAAAGGGGCGCTGGAGCTGAGGTGGAATAACAGCTGATCTTTCACGGCGTGTCAACGGCAGTCATCGTATATCCGTTTTCTTTAAATGGTTTTTTTGCTGTAGCCCTTGTGTTAGTATTTTGCATATGCATATCTTCTCTTATTAGCACATTTTCCTTTCTCCTACTTATTGAGGTTATATTATATTTTAGTGGGATGTATTCCATCAAAATATGCACAGCTCTCCGGACATCTGGATATCGATTTATGAAATTATGTCCACTTTTGTTGACAACTTGTCTAGTGATCTATGCCACTGTTTTTGACATTGTTTTTTATTATCACTTTAGCATTTTTTTACTGGTGTTCATTACCGATTTTCTAATTTGAAATGTAATTACTTAGTTTGGGGTGTGTTGATACTGGTTCTTTGTCACAGACGATTTTTACTTGTGCTGCCTGAGCTTTTTATTTTAGAATTGTTTATGTATAATAAAATGTTGCTCTTAATATATCCATGGATACCTTAAGCATCTGGCATGCGAACGCCCAGTCTCTCTTGGCACATTTTCTCTAGCCTCGTTGAAATTGACAACTATTCGCTCTTTCGAAGAGACAGAGACGAGATAAGGGGTGGTGGAGTTTGTCTTTTTCTGCATGATAGTCTGAGTGGGACTGTGGTTGACGTGAGTCCAGCAGCTACCTATCCTACGACCGATTTTACCTTTGTTGTAGTTAAGTCAACTTCTGATAGTGTTTTAGTGGGAGTAGTTTATAAACCACCCAATGCCTCCTATGGCACAGAGCTTGAATCGGGAATTTTCTCACTTATTCCTAACTTTAATAACATTATCCTTGCTGGAGATTTTAACACTAACTTAAGTATCACTTCCAATCATTCTAAATATCTAACATCTTTGGTGTACTCTTCGGGACTCTCGATTGTACCTCATGATTCTACTCACCATACTGATCGTTCCAGTACTCGTATTGACTTAATGATTGTAAACGATATTGATAAGGTTGTCTCCAACGAACAAGATGCTATCCCTTTTCTCTCCAACCATGACTTGATTAACATTTCCTTTAAATTTTCCTATAATTTAAACTCAAGACCAACCCAAAGACTTGTGCGAAATCTCTCTAAAATTGATGAAAATACATTTCACGAACATCTAATGGCGTATGATTGGGAGAAAATAATAATAGATACAGAAATAAATAATAAAATCGACGCTCTGACTAATTACCTAGTCTCCGCATTTAACAAATTTTCTCCGCTGCATGTTCTTAAAAACTTTAATAAAGCTGCCCCCTGGATTACACCCGAAATTAAAAATCTCATGAGGGAACGTGATGGGAAGAGCCGACTTGCTAAAAGTACAAAAAGCAGTATAATACTAGCTCAATTTCGTAAACTCAGGAACCTAGTTCAAACTAAGATTAGAGATGCTTTCAATCAATATAATTATAACGAGATTGCACATAGAGACAAAAAAGAGGACATTTGGCATCTCCTTAGACGTTTGCACCAAATCCCGCCCAAGCACGAACTTACCCAGATAACAATCGTGCGACGCACGCTTCAAGCACGCGTGCGAGTCGCACGATGCGACCCATATCGCACGCAAATGGCAAGCACATTCCGCGATAGAGTGACGGATAAATGCATGCGTGCACAATGAGGCTCATTCAGCCATCACCCATATTTCGTCGTAGTCCTTGATGAATAAATATAAACAATATGTTAATAATATTTTTTATTCAGCAAATTCGGTTCAGTTGAATCAAATTAATATTGTATTTCAAATGATTTATGTATTTATCTTATTTCAAATGATATTTGTACCTGTATTGTACATACGCAATTGTCAAACTTCACGGTTCACCGAACATCGTTGCCGACGTTGCCGTCAGTGAGGTTATGTGAGCGTCATGTTGTAGTGTACACTAGTGCTTTTCCAGTAGTTAATTGTTATAAAATTTCATCGAACTCGATCATTGCGATATTATTCTTCGTATATTTGAGCCTTAATTAATGTTTGCGTGCCACGAATTGTGTTAATGAAACTAGTAAGTAAAGAAAAATATAAATATATATTTTCGTTTAAATGGCAGAAAATTAAAAGTTAGGTCAAATAAAATCTCACTTTTTCCACGTGTATATATGAAAAAACATAAAAAAGCATTAATCATTTGCAGTTTTAGCATGCCCTTGTAGAAAGAAAGGATAGACACGATTGGGATCGTTTAAAAACCATCTTTGCAGAAGGGATGCACTTCATCGACACGCGTGCGACTCGCACGACGTGCGATGCATATGCCACGCATATGCGGACACATCTGTTTGGTGAACTGCGTGTCACGCGTGGCGATTTATTCGCACTCATGCCTGCACCGTGTGTGACACCGTGTGCGCATATTGTTATCTGGGTACAGATAGTAATTTTCCGCCTGATGACTTTTTAAAGACTTTTTTTACATTCTCAGTTCCAGACTTATTATCATCATCTCCCACTAACCCTCTTAATTCAACATGTAATGACTCTGACTTCTTTTTCACTGACATCACACCTGAAATACTTTTGGAAAAAATACTTGAAATCAAATCAAATGCCATTGGAACTGATGGAATATCAATTAAAATGATTAAACTTGCTCTACCAATTATCTTTCCTATTTTATTACATATTTATAATGCTTTCCTTCAAGTCGGTATCTTCCCAGATATCTGGAAAAAGGCTGTTATTTGCCGCATTCCCAAAATTTCTAAACCTACTTCCCCGAAAGATTTTCGGCCGATTTCAACAATTTTTTCAAGTGGCTTAGACACCACTTGAAAAAATTGTTCACCTGCAACTTTCCAAATTTCTCGAAATATCTAGGGCTATTGACCCGATGCAATCAGGTTTTCTCGCGAAACATAGCACGCTTACTGCTTCCCTTAAAGTAACGACGGACCTCAAATTAGCAATAGATAATAGGGAGATCACGATTGTTGTTCTGTTTGATTTTTCGAAGGCTTTTGATATGGTTAACCATAAGTTACTCCTACAAAAGTTAATATCTTTTAACGTATCGAACTCTGTCATCAAATGGTTTAAATCCTATTTCAATAATCGGTCTCACAGAGTTATTAATAGTAGTGGTGGGCTTTCTGACTGGTGGGAGGTCAAGAGTGGGGTTCCTCAGGGCTCCATTCTGGCACCCCTCCTCTTCAATTTGTTCACTTCTGACCTTGGAAGTGAACTTCTACATTTCAGCTACCACAAATATGCTGACGATTTTAAAATTTACTTATCGGGACCAATTTCTACACTAAGTAAATTACTCGTTCTAGTCCAGGAGGATATCGATCGCGGTATCCTCTGGGCCTGGAAGAACGGACTTACTCTTAACCCGTGCAAAACTCAGGCAACTGTTGTCGGGCCGACTTCATCTCCGTCGCTTGAAACTCTGGCAACATTTCCACCCCTTCGTATCGGGAATCTTACTATCTCTTTTTCGGAAGTGGTTAAAGATCTGGGATATTTCCATAACAACTTTATAGGAATAAGGACTTTCTACCTACCTCCACACGGACACTTCTGGTTAAGAGTCTAATCTTGCCCCATTTTGATTATAGTTGTTTAGTATATGATGATTTGTCCGGCGATTTAAATTTAAAGCTCGAGCGTGCGTTAAATGCCTGTGTCCGTTTTATCTATAATTTGCCTAAATACGAACGCATAACTCCATACAGACCTAAGGCTGGTCTGCTTAATGTTGCCAAGAGAAGACAATTCTTTATGGGTAATTTGATCTACACTCTTTTTCAGAACAAAGCTCCTGCGTATCTATTTAACCTCTTCCAATTTGTTGACAGAAACCTTCCAGCACAGTCCAAGCTTCGTGAAAGACACAAAATCCTTAAGATTCCTTTCCACAGAACGTGTCAGCTTCAGAGGTCATTCATAGTAAGAGGTGCCCGGTTATGGAATAAAGTACCATACGATATTAGAAATGCACCTTCCCCGTATCATTTCAAAAATCTCTTTTTCAAATATTTGTAGAATACTCCTAGTCCAACTCTCGAAATTACTTACTGGTAAACTCTCATATTTAATTCTGGAGTATTTCATCTTCGACTTTTCTTCTGTCTTCAGTAATTTTTGCAAATTCTTATTCATTATACACACAGTTTTTTCCCCTCTTTATTTCTACATTAACATGCACAAGAGCTACTTATTAATCACTGAATGTTAATTACTACGCATTAATCTCAAACCTTATTTGATACGTATCCTGAGATAGACTCTATTTATTTTACTTAGTTTATAGATTAAATTATAAGATTAATCAAGTATTTTGCCGATCAGTGCCTGCACATATTTGTAATAAACATGTATTATCCTGTTCCTTAGAGGGTATTTAGCCCTAGGGACTTTTCTTTAATAAATACAAATACAATTTTTTTTAAACGAGTGTTTTTTTTAAGTAACTCAAGGTATACCTGAAGTACAAAGTAGTACAGTGTCATTGTACAATGTAATTTTACGAGACGCATAAAGCTAGATTTTTACCGTCACGCGTGCGACCTTCACGACGTGCGAGTGATATGCATCGCATATGATGACGCATCTGCGTGGCGTGGTGAAGGCATACGTGTAGAAACAATCCGCACGCGTGCGAGCGGTACCGCTCGCACTGTGCGCGCATTTTGTTATCTGATATTATGGGGGTTATGGGCTTTTGGAGCAATATGAAGTTTGCAACGGTACGCCTGTGTCGGAGATGGTGGTAAACAGCCCACAACCGCGATCGCCTGAACCTCCGATTTTCATTACTTCTCAGATGAGAGCGCCACATGTGGCAAATTGAGGAATTACGATTTTTATAGTGGTAGACGACAATTTAGTTACAAATTTTCTGTGAAGAGGCCCTCTCATCTGGGTATAAATCTCGCTCTGGAGAAAATTGGAGGAGAGGCGATCGTGAAATGGCGTCAGGTGAAATACATGGTGTGCGGTCTCCTTGTAGTACTTCGTGGTTTCAGCGCAGCCAAGGACGGCCAGGACCTCCGCCTGAAAGACAGTGGCATGCCGCCAAAGTGGAATCTGATCCCCTTCCATCCCGCGCTGTCATATATTCCTGCTCCTGATTCCCCCACTCCTTTGGAGCCGTCTGTGTATCAGATTTCCCCCTGGAGGAACGGGTTACCATTTGCTTTCCATATATTCGAGCTTGGAATGCAGACGCTGAAAGTCGTGGTGAAGTTGAAGCGTTTTATTGTTTTATCTTACCTCATTTCTAGAATTGGCATTGTGCTGATGTCTCTTGGGTGCCTAGTCTGTCTTGTCACCCAAGTGTATCTATTTACTCTTGCCAGATGGCAGATCGCGTTAGTTGATCATTGCTTCCATCACGCCCCTAAACTGGCATTGTGCTGATGTATCTTGGGTGCCTAGACTGTCCTGTCCCCCAAGTCTATATATTTACTCTTGCCAGATGGCAGATCGCGTTAGCCGATCATTGCTTCCATCACGCCCCTAAACGCTAGCTTTTGCAATCGTCGCAGCCTATTTTTCATCGATTTAAGTTTCACCCGTGGCCACCAGACCACGGCCGCGTATAGGAGCCTTGGTTAAAGGACAGCGGAGTAGAGCCATGCAAGCATTTTAAGCCCTAGACCCCACGTCAAACCAAAGACTCTTCTGCACATCCAAAATGTCATGACAAACTTCTTGCATTGGGTCTCTAGATGCTTCGCCCAGTTCAGTTTGGTATCTAGGATTACCTCCAGATATTTAACTGAGTCTGAGACCGTCAGCCTCTTACCACGGAATTCTGCGTCGTCAACTTTTGAAACTTTGTACTTTCTGGTGAAAATGACCGGACTGTTCTTTTCTGGATTTAATGAAAGCTCTGAGCTGTAGCACCAGAGCTCTACGATGCGCAACGCCGACCTTGTAAGGGCCATCAACATTTGCAGATGAGCCCCCTGACTAGGATTACAAAGTCATCCGGGTATCCCTGGGTATACTTCCTTCCTTATTTAGTCTATGAAGGAGGCCGTCCACTACAATGCACCACAGGAGGGGTGACAGGACACTCCCTGCGGGAACCCTAGCAAGCTACTCCTCTGACTAGGCCTTCGCCCGATCTGGCTTCGAGTCGCCTCCGGTGTAGCATGCTTTGTATCCAGCACGAAGGAATAGTAAGGAGTAGTATCACCCTATGTGTTTGGAGAGCAGAGGTGCGCATGTGCACGACCCTGCACACGAGTTTTCATTCGTGGCAAGCATTAACAAATTCTTGGACGTCGCTCGTCCCACTCTACTATACTACTCCTTACTATTCCTTCGTGGTATCCAGCTTACTAGCTGGTCTGGCACGCCACATCTTGTAGCCTCTCGACAGATGACTTTTGGCGGGGTATTGCTGAAGACACCCTTTATGTCCAAGAAGGTGCCCAAAGCGTACCCTCCCTGTTCCAGCTGCTGCTCCAATTTTTCCATGGCAACATGGAGCGCAGTTTCTACAGAGAATTCTGCCTGAAAGACGTGTTGCCCTCTGTGCATCGGGGAGGGTAAACGCACCTCATTCCTGATTATCTCTCGACCAGTTTCTCTAGCGTCTTCAGAAAGAAGGACGTTTTACTGATCGGCCGGAAATCTTTAGCAGCAATGTAGCCCTCCTTCCCAGGTTTGGGAATAAAGGCCACTCTGCCGTCCTTCCATGCCGATTGCACAAGTTTAGGGGCAATGCTTGCCCTAAATAGTTTCGTCAGTGGGGAGACGACGAAATCCATGCCCTTTTGTAAGAGCACTGGGTTACGCCATCCACTGCCGGTAATTTAAAGGGGCAGAAGGAACCTATGGCCCATTCCACCTTCTTGATTCCAGTCGGTTTTCTCCCTCTCCTGGCCCCAGCTTTCCTCCTCTCGTTCGGATTTTTTTCCAGGTACTGGTGGAGCCTTGCTGTACCCGGAATGTTTTTAGATTCTCCGAGAAGCACCTCCAATCTTCCTGTTTGTAGATTTTTATGTTCTTATTGTATTCATACTGAGTCTTCTTACAGACGTCTCAATCTGAAGGCAATTTAGTTCTGTTTGGCCTGATGTACAATGCTCTCGTCTTTGTACGGAGTTTCTCAAGGTGGGTGTTCCACCATTTTGCAGAAAAGCCGCGGCGTGTTGTAACTCATCTATAGTTCCGTAACTTGTGGGAAATACCACAAGCCTGCCTTTGAGTTCCGCTTCATATTAGTCCCAAAGTGTATTCCTGGGGTTTCCAATCTTTGAAATCGCCAGTTTTCCCAGGGCTAACTGGAACAAGATACATTTGTGATCTGAAAGAGACTCCTCGTCAGAGACTTCCCAGTCCGCTATCTTGCCCCTCAGTTCTTCCGGGCATAGAGACAAATCGAAAACCTCACTCATGTTTTTAATCTGGAATGATTAAAAACGATTAAGCATCTCCAGCTCAGTACGCGCTAGGTATTCAATTAAATAAATCCCTTCCTCTGCTATTGATGTTTATGCTCCCCCGCACTGTGTGGTTGGAGTTTGCGTCACAGCCCAACAGCAGAGGAATCCTATTGTCCTGGCAGTGCCGAATTAGCGCCTCGACCTCTCTAAGATGTAGGGGCTTCGCAGCGTCGCCCGGGAAATAAGCCGATATACCCCTCTAGTCTTTCTCCGCTTCTGCCCCTGACTCTTACCTTAATAACGGTGAGGTTCCTGGAGCAGAGCTTAGGAACCAAAATCGCATCCATACCCTTGACAGCTATGCATGCCCTTGCTGCCTATTCGCGTGGCCCCTTGGACGCCTGGTTAGAACCGCTTAGGCGCCTTTGATGTTGTGCAAATTTATCTGTCTCATTGAGATTTCCGGCTCAGCCATTAATAGACTTATACGGGACGTCTCTTGGAGTCCTTCCTCCTATTGCGCGTAGACCGAGCAGAAGGTTTTGGTCCAGATGATACTGTGATATCTAAGACCCCTTGTGAGGAGCCTTGGTTGTTTTTCGAGAGCCGCACTGTGATCGGAACCCTCATTATTTTTGTTTGCATTTACTGTGTCGCCCATTTTTGTCCCACGAAGAGCTAGAGAAATTAAAAACACCCCCTGCAGAGCCCCGCTTGCAGGGGGTGTCACTTGGTCCCTAGGGAGAGCACAAGGTGTGAAGCTGTCTCAAATAAAAATACAATTTTTTATTTTCGATATCCTTTGTCAATGAGTGAAGTAATCTACTGGTATCGATAGACGGCTTTCATTATTTTCATTCCGTGAAGAGAATCATTCTTTACAGACAAAAATCATTTGACTTAAAATTCGCGAAAGAATCAAGATTGTTGTAAAAAAGTGGGTTTCTACTTTTCGACACACAATATTAGACAATGTTTAACGTTGCGGCATTGTAATATCGTTGTCCCACCTAGAGTATCCCGAATTCAGGTATAAGTGAATGCAACACTGAATCGGAATTCCAGCTGAATTCATGAAAATCCTATCCGAATCCAAAATTATTTCAAGCGAATAAAACTAATAAATTTTAGAGAATTCATGTACTGCGTTACGTGTTGGATTGGGTTCTCAGTTTCTTTGATTTGGATGGTTTGATTGTGCTGCTTACGTTCGTTCGGGTTGGGTTGATTGTGTTGCTCACGTTCGTTTCGGTCCGCTTTTTTGATTGCGTTCATTTTATTTTTGTTGTTGGTTGCGTGCATTTGGGTTGGTCGTATTGGTTGCGTTCGTTTGGGTTAGTATTGTTGGTTACGTTCGTTTGGGTTTGATTAACAGTGTCGGTTAACATATCCAAACTAATTCAAGCAAACCTAACCAGCACAACCAGATCAACCCAAACAAACGTAACCAACAACACTAACCCAAACGAAAGCAACCAATACGACAAACCTAAATGAACGCAACTAACACAACAAAATCAAATAAACGCAATCAACAAAGCGAAGAGAAACGAACGCAAGCAGCACAATCAATCCAACCCTTTTTTTTTACGAACGAACGTAAGCAGCACAACTAAACCATCCAAATCAAATACACTAAGAACCCAATCCAACCCAAACAAACGTAACTAAGATACCAAATCCAACCCAAACGAACGTCAGCAACGTAACGAACCTAAACAAACGAACCTGTACTAACCAACCTAAACAAACGAACCTGTACTAACCAACCTAAACAAACGGACCGTTTGTCTTTTTCATCTTTCATCAGCGCATTCCTTGAACAGTCAACAATATCATTTTTCGCCAAAGCAGCGCCATCTGGCGCGAATCGAAAAAATTGTCAAATAAAACTTACGTATTTTGTGATGGAGAATCTGAATCTGCAATAAAAAATATAGGTTCCAATTAGAAATTTTTACATAGCTTCTTTTTACTCCCGCCCCCAGGAGGTGTGGTGTGGGGTAAATTTTCAAGGGGTCGCTTTTCCCCCTCGAAAATAAAAAGTTCTTATTACAGACATTTTTTTCGTTAGATGCGTATTTCTCGAGATATTTTGATGTCTCAAGATAAAAGAAACACCCTGTATATGTGACCGTCCGCGAAGAAAGGGACCTAACGCGCGGTAGCTTCATTTTACTGGAGGAGCGATTGAAGAGGCGGTCCAAAACAGTAACTCCATAAGAGGCCCTCATTTTTCAGTTGAATAACAATTCGAATTTTTTAAATATAGGATTAATATTTTTTATTATGAAAGAGCAAATAAAAAACTATCGATAGGCGTAAAAAACTAAGAATCGATTTTTTCCGTATTAGGTCAACGGCCATACCACGCTGGAAACACCAGTTCCCGTTAGATCACTGAAGTTAAGCAGTGTTGGGCGCGGTTAGTACTTGGATGAGTGACCGTCTGATACTACTGCGTTGCTGTTGGCGGTCGTGGGTGTGGTGAGCCCACACTTGTAGTTATTTACTACAAGAAACTATCCACCTAGAAACACTACCCGAATCGGGTAGTGTCACGCTTACCCCTAGAGGCTCGCCGAAAGGGAAATGGCTTAATGGTATAGAGAGGTCCCTTTCTTCGCGGACGGTCGCATATCGACGGCTCCACTGCAGAGTGCTTCAGTTCTGGTTCTGTTCGTATACCGCTCCAGCTTTTTTTCCGCTCGTATACAGCTCTAAGTCACTTTTAGCACATTTTTTAGGAGAGCCGATTAAAGTTTAAAATGTTTTTAAAATTCAGAAATACGGTACAAAATAATGAAAACGGTATTTATAAATAGCTTACGTATTTACCTTAATACTGTTAACAAACATTTGCCAATAAACATGTTTATATTAATGAACATGTTTTAATTAAGCAATGACTTTTCCCCATGTTCAATCATTTTGATTATTATTTTAAGTAATCAATAGAATAAACACTATATTTGCCTAGAAAATACAGTATGAAATAAATTAAAACGAAATTATAAGATTATTGAGATTTAAGTTTTAACTATAAAAAAACATTAAAGCACTTTAAACGCGGAACGAACACGCATCGAACATTAAACTCAAATTCACAAAGCAACACGTGATCACGTGGTAATTCTAACCCACAGGGTGGTCAACTCATGTGTCTATCATATATTTTGAAAGATTTAGTATCAGGGTTATAAAGGTACGCATACGAACTCTTAATTATTGAAAAGGTTGTAACATTTAATTTTTAAATATAACGTATCATACTGCACCCAGAAAAAGATTTGGTTGAATGAACAAAATTTTGGTTGAATCAACCCTAGAATATGATTATTATATGGACTTTTGTTTAATCCAAGCAAATATTTTGCTCGATCCAAGAGAATATTTTAGTTAATTCAAATAAGTGTTTTTGCTGGTCTAAGGAAGGAGCATGGTTGATTTAACCAAAACTTGTAGTTCATCTAACCATAAACGACCCAGCACAATGTACATTATAGATGGCTTACCATGGAATCGTGTCATCTTGTGTGAATTATTTAGTTGTTTATTCAAGTACTAAATATCACTTGACTAGAAAATTCCACGGCAAGCCATTTGCAATGTAAATTGTGCTGGATCCTTTGTTTATTTGATTCAACAAATTTTTTTTTATCAAAAACTTAATCATGCAATCGTAGGCGCACACACAAAGGTTCAATTAGTAATCTTACGTATGTTTCACATAATCACCTAATCCCAATCGATTCTGTTTCCGCACTTATTTTGATAAGGTTCACCGAGCAGCAAACATTTTTATGTTTTTTTCGCGACGCAACGAACTCTCGAACGTGGACTGTCATGTTGAATTGGAGGGGTACGTGACGTTTAGGCGCCGCCGTTTGGACGCCGCCGTTTGGAGGCCGCCGTTTAGGCGCCGGACGTTTAGGCGCGGGACGTTTAGGCGCTGGACGTTTAGGCGCCAGGACGTTTAGGCGCCAGGACATTTAGGCGCCAGATCGTTTAGGCGCCGGGATTTTTAGGCGCCGAACGGTTTAATCACGGTAAACCCTGAGGTTTACTTTTTGACTGCTAATAAAAATTGAACAATTTGGAAAGAATTGATCACGGTCATTGAAATGAAAACATTCGAACTCTTGAAAATACAAATTTTTTCATTTGAAGTTAAAAAACTGAACCGCAAATTAGAACACCCAAAGTGTAATACTTTTTGATCTTGAACTTTTAAAATTGAAGCTTGAAAAAATGTTAATTCAAACGCTTAATAACTTTAGTGTGTAAAATGAAAGCTTTTAAAACATACATACAGTTGTAGAAATTTTGTACTTTATTGCAAGAAATTTCTCCACCAGGGTCCATGTTAACTGTTTTATGTTATCCCGTATCGACTTATCATTGGCCGCTGATGGCGGAATGGGGCATGACTTACTGTTATTGGTCATTGATGTCAGAGTGGGGCATCTGCTGTCTAATTAGCTTACTGAGTCGGTGTGTAATTACATAAAAGAGACCACTGGAGAGATTTGAGTCACTTGATCACAGATATTTGACGATATCTATGTTTGAAAATTCTAATTAGACAGTTTTCGAAGTCTAAAGTCATGGAGGGAGAAATTTTGTCCAAACGAGATCGCAAGAAATTTTGTAAGGAAGGATTTCAGTTTATTTTTGATAAGATGAGTGCTGATGATGTTGAATGAAGAAAATTCTTTTTCTGGTGTGAAAACTTAAATCTTCACACTCAGAGAAAGGATTGAGTTGATTCAACAAAACAGTTTGTTCAACCCAATTTGTTTGTTGAAACTAAATGCGTCACGAAAATTTAGGAAGTACAGAAGCACTCGTGCACAAACAGGGTGTGCGCAGACACAAGGCCACTCAGGCGAAACCACATAGATATACAAAGCGACAAGTTGAGGGCCAAAACGAATTCAACCTGAGAAATATATATGCTAGCACTCATATACATATAAGCATCCATTCATTTATTTACTCACCTTTGTTCTTCCATCTTCTGTCGTGGTTTGATTATCCGGCTCGGGAGGACCAAATGTTTGTGTTTTTATGGTATTTAACAGGACAACCTCGTGAAGGAAGAGAGAGTCACCTGTTGTTTTACTGGTATTCATTGCTCACAACTTGTTATTTTAAAAAGAAGTTTTAAAAAGATAATTTCACAACTGTTACCACAATAGTGATGAATGATAAGTGTCATACCTAAACAGCTGACAGACGACAAGGCGTACGGTTAGATGACTACTGGTACTGAGAAACGAGTGAACCTCACTGATTAAATCAGTGCCGGAACTTCACTGAAATAACCAGTGAATTCTCACTGATTGTTAGTGACACACTTCTGGCTGTTTCAACTAGTGAGATTTCACTGGTTCATTTTAAGAGAGAATACATTCTCATGACGTATCTCGTGCTTCGCACTCGATTTTGTCCAAAATGTGAACTTTTCTACATTATGTTCAACACTATTATATCAAATGTATATTATATTTATTTTTGTACCTCGGTCTGGTACTGCTTATTCAGATATTGCAAAATAATGTACAAATTTTATTTTTCATGGTTACTCTAATATTTTCTCCTTATTTTGCACTAATTTTTATTCTCAGCTACCCTGAAAAATGTATTATTATTATACCATTAAGCCATTTCCCTTTCGGGGTAGGCGTGACTTGCTCGGTTGGAGAATAGTAGTGTGCATATGGGTATATAGGTATAAGGTAGGTAGGAATATAGTTATGATGTGGATAGGTATATAAGTGTTAGGTATATATATTTTAGATTGATCTGGAATACTCGTGTTATTTATTTAAATGACACGTTTACTCCGCAACACTGCTCCGACCCAGGTTGCTGATCAATCTCTCTAGCGATCACCCCAAGTGAAGAGCCTCACAAAATTGTTATGTATGGTTCTCCACTTGGGCCCATTAGTATCCCAGATCTTTGTTTCAGGCGTCATTCATTCTACTGTCACTCTGTTTACAAACTATTTGTCGCCACACTTTTCTGTCCTGGCATACTACTCTAGCTTCCTTCACGTCCATGCATTTTTTCATGCAAGCTCTTGTGTTCCTATGGCTTCTTATGTCTCTACGGATTAATGTCTCATTTACAGATTCTAACCATTCTTTCGGCGGTCTACCTCTGGGCATTCTGCCATTTACTTTACCTTTATACACTTGTTTGGTCAGTCGTTCATCTTTCATTCTTTCAAGATGTCCGAACCATCTTAACTGATTTCTTTCCCATGTGTCAACTATTGTCTCTTTTGCACCACATTCTTTGAGGATTGTCTCGTTTTGGACTTTGTCCATTAGTGTTTTCCCGCATATTATGCGCAGAGGTTTCATGCCGATCGCGTTAATTTTACTCCTGTCCTTTTCTTGACAGGTCCATGTCTCGCTACCGTATAGTACAGTCGGTACGAATATAGAATTGTGTATGGCCATTTTAGCTTTTTTTGATATGTTTTTATTTGTTAGGATGGACCCTGCTCTACCGATAACCTGTTTACCCTTATTTATGCGCCTATCTAACTCCCCATCTATTTTTCCGTCGCTAGTGAATAGACTACCTAGATATACGTACTTGTCAACTTGCTCTAATCTCTCATCATTTAGGACAATGTTGCACATTGTTTTCTCACTCTTTCCCTCAAACACCATGATTTTTGTTTTATTTACGTTAATTTTGAGTCCCATGTCCTTCATTGTTGTATGAAGTTTATTCAACATTCTTTGCAAGTCCTCGACTGATTCTGCCATAACAATCTTGTCATCTGCGAAAGCTAACCCACGTACCTTAACTGTTTGGAGATCTACACCTTCTTCGTCGAAGAGTGCAGTTCTTAGACACTTATCCATGAATATGATAAATAGCCACGAGGACATAACGCATCCTTGTTTCACGCCTTGTGTAATATCGAACCAGTGACTCAGTTTCCCGTTTACCCTTACGCTCGCTTTACTACCTGTATATATTGTTTTTATTGCTTGCAGGAGCCCTCCATTTACTCCGTATTCTTTAAGAACTTCCCAAAGTTTACTTCTATTTACCGTGTCAAATGCTTTTTCTAGGTCAATAAATGCACAGAAAACTTTCTTTCCTACTCTCAAGATTTTTTCTGTGATCTGTCTTAGGCTAAATATCTGATCTGTACATGATCTTCCTGGCATAAATCCACTTTGGACTTCCCATATTTTTTCTTCTGTGATTTCCATTACCCTACGAATAAGTATTTTTGAGTATATTTTACTTACTGTACTTAGTAGGCTGATACCTCTGTAATTACTGCAGTTGTTTTTATCTCCCTTTCTTTTGTATATTGGTACGATAATCGCTTTTTTCCAATCGTCTGGGACTTTCCCCGTCTCGATACATAAATTTATTAATTCGCACAACCTGTGAGGTATGTACTCGCCACCGTATTTGAGCATTTCAGCACTAATACTGTCTATGCCAGCAGCCTTACCGTTTTTCAAGTTCTTAATTATGTCTCGGACCTCAGTGACACAGACTTTTTCAATTGGGTTTTCTAATGCATTATGTTCTATGTCGCAGTTTTGTTGTCCTATATCTTCACCTCCTAATAGTTCTTTAAAAGAGTCTTTTAAAGCGTCTACTATCCCGTCTATATCATATAGCATTTCACCTTTGCTGCTTCTCATGCTAGCAAACTCTGTACTTTTACTTTCCTTCAACTGTTTATATAGTAGTTTCATTATTCCTCCAAAGCCGTTTTGTATTTTGTTCTCTTCTTCTGTTCTGATTTTTTCTTTACTCTCCTTGACTAGTCGTTTCATTTTCCTCTTTTTGTCTTTGTAATCATTTTTGTGTCTATTTCTCTCCTCATCGCTAAGACCTGTCATGTTTAATGTTCTCTTGTGCGCTTTTTTCTTTTCTCGCTGGGCTGCTTGAATTTCATCATTCCACCATGCATCACCAGACTTTCTTCCTACCACTGCCGTACCACACACTTCAATTGCAGTTTTAACAATGATATCCCGTAATAAAGCCCACGCGCCCTCTATATCTTTATTGCTCGTAAGCGCTTCCCAAGTTGCCCTATCTATGCGTTCGCTTAACTTATTTTGAAACTCTATTCGCACTTCCGGTTTCTGTAAATTTTCAATCTTTATTCGAGTTTGTTTCGTTTTTTCTGTTCTCTTTCTTTTCCATCCCCGGCCTAAGTTTATTTTAGAGATTAAAAGATAATGATCAGTATTGCATTCGGAACCCCTCATGACTCTTGTATCTTTGACTAGTTCTCTTAGTCTTTCATCCGCAATAACGAAGTCAATTACACTGCGGTTATTTCCTTTACACCAAGTGTACGTGTGGATCATTTTATGTCGAAACCAAGTATTGGTAATAAATAGGCCCTTTTCTAGGCATAAGCTAACTAATTTTTCCCCGTTATAATTTTTTCTTGGATCCCCAAATTTACCTAGTACCCTTTCTGTATCTGTATTCTGACGTTGAACGCCGACCCATCCGTTCATATCTCCTAGCAGAATTATTCTTTCACCTGGATCGCAAGTACTTATTGTGTCATTTAAAGTGTCCCAGAAAGCGTCTTTGACTTCTCGCGGCTCACTGTCAACTGGGGCGTAGCACGCTATGATAAATAACCTTCTGATTCCTACCTTCATTCTAGCCCACAACAATCTGGGAGATACAAAATCATGATCTTTGAGATGCTGTCTTGCTTTTTTATTCATAATTAAACCGATCCCTTGACTACGATTTGATTCACTACCTACTCCTGACCATATTTCAAAACCGCCTTTCAACACCCCATTTTCTATGTTTCTACTTTCGCAACCCTTTTTCTTCGTCTCAGGTACACATAAAATATCTAGTTTCCTTGCATGCATAGTTTCTCGTAGTTCTCTTATTTTAAGGTCATTCACTCCTCTAGCATTCCAGACACCCAGTCTCCATTCATCGCCTGAAATTCGACCTTTACGTTTACCGTGTATATGCATTTTGTCGATCCAAGTTTCAGTCCATTCCGAGGCTACTTTATTGTTTGTATTATTCATGTTTAGATTGTACACCGAACTAACACCTTTATGCGCGAAATTTGTTTTGCGAGCCGAAATCATGTCCAAGTTAAGTGATTATTCGTCGTACGGTGGATAGTCTATCTGTAACGTCAGTCCCACCAATACTTCTGTTACTGCGTGTGGGGGGGGGGGGGGTGGATGTGAGGACAGAGAAAGGAAACCGAGAGTCTCAATTGGTTGGTGATTTATGCTGAGAAGGTTACCAGCCTTCAGCAGCGTTGTATTTGATAGGAGTTAATATGTGCCCAAAGCCGAATCCTGGCCTACCTCTAAAACAGGAGCCAATAAGTCTTTATTTTATTAATTTTTTTTTTTTTTTTTTTTTTTTTTTTAAATTTTTTTAATCCCTGGCAATTTGCGAAAAGCTTTAACATGTGAGGATTTCTTGAAAATTTTGAAATTCCTTCGAAGCCATAAAAAATCAATTGAAAATTCCTACTAATGGAAAGCGGAAAAAATCGTAAAATATTTGAAAATCTTTGAAATTTCCTGAAGCGTTATTATTTTCTTCAA
>CAKNYM010050334.1:59856-72265 GCA_932195095.1 Andricus curvator
CTTCCTTCCCTATTTCGAAAAGTCGACTCGCTTCATGAGACACTGAATAGTTTCAATAAATTTATATTATTACAATTCATAATATGAATTTGTATTCAAACATACGTATTTTCGTTGTCACGATTTAAACAAAAAATATACGTCTTCCCGTGCAGAAATTGCCCCGGTTGGCCCTACTACAACCAGTTTTCTGGTCGGATCCCGGCCGGGCTACACCTGGTTGGGTTTCATGGCCGGGAACCGGTCGGGAGCCGGCCGGGCTACATTTTTCTCGAATCACCTAGTCGGGAGCCGGGCGGTTACTGACCGGAACAATCCTGGTTTAGATTTCATGGTCGGGAGCCGACCGGGCACTGGTCAGGATACTTTTTTTGTAGAAATTATACATTTTTTAAGATCCGTGACATTATCAAAGATGTAATTACGGATACTAGATGAATTATTATTTGAAAAGTATAATTTAAAGATTTATTAGATCAGTAAAACAGAAAATAGCCTTTTTAAATTCTTTAAAAAAAACATTTGATTTTTTCCAATGTTTTAACTTATTAAATAAAACTGTTATCGATTCTGCAATGTGCAACAGCAGATTTATTACAATTTTTATCATTTTCTCTATTTTCAGACCATTTCTAGCCTGTATACTTTCAAATTTGCGCCAAGTCTGACGCATTCTGCGCTGACGTCGGCGTAGACACTTGTAAGTTTCAGTTTCACACCTCGAACGAGAATGCACGTTGCACTCATGTCACGTCGTCTCCTCGAAGTTCGCAAATAAAATCCGTGATTAAAATCAACCTTATTTCAGTAATCAGTTCCAAAACTCCACTTACTGCGCGAATCATAATTATTTTACATTAAAGTATAGTGTTGTGTATTCATTTTTTCCTTTCTTCCTTCCTAACTTAAAATCACCACGTGGTTTCAGAAATAAAACAATTGCTAGGAGATTCTAGAAACAGTGATTTAAACTCTACTCTAATTTCCTCGCGAGAATTTGTTAACTTGATTTTACATTTTAAGTTCACCGTATTCTTCACGATGAGCCTTAAAAGACAAACCAAGTTACCAATTTCTCGCCTGAAGCAAAACATTTTTTGACCGTTCTGTAGCCGGGTTACCCGACCGGATCCCGGCCGGTATGAAAGCCGGAATCCGACCAGTTTACCGTAACGTTTTTAGCCGGATCCCGGCCGGCGCCCGGTTTAAACTGGGGCTATCCGGCCGGCTCCCGGTCGGATCCCTGTTACCATTCCTACACGGGTTATTGGAAACTGATTCAAATAAAATTTGTAGACTTTTTTGAGGTGAATAATTTTGCTCATTAATATTCTTTCGTGTATCCCACAGTTTGACCGGAAAATGGCATTTTTTATTATTCAAAAAGCGTTATAATGATTAAAACAAAAAATATACGTGTTATCAAAAAATTGTCAACAATAAATTTGTAGATAGTTTTGAATTGAACCATTTTTGTTCTTAACATTTTTTTCGTATCTCGCATAGTTTTGCTGAAAACTGAAATTTTTCATTTTTGATAACATTTTTCACGATTTAAACAAAAACTATGCATTCAGTTTAAAAAATGGTCTAGTGTAAATGTTTAGATCTTCTCAAAATGAATAATTTTGCTTCCAAACATTTCTTTGCATCTTGCATAGTTTGAGCGATAAAGTGAATTTTTAATTTTTTTAAAGCTTTTTCGATGGATAGAACCAGAACCGTTCGTCAAAAATGGCTGGTTAACGAACTCGTTCTTTCTTTACAGGCGTTAAAAAAGTGTGCCAAAGCAAAATCCAATCTGATCAATCTTTCGAAAGTTGAAGGGCAGACAGTCTACAGAGGCTAAGACTTTCAAAGTTGTCAGATGGGCTATCTCCGGATACCGCGGACAGTCTATAGGGGCTATCTCCATACGCGGTCTTATGGAAAAACCATGTTTTTTCAGAAAACTTAGGTTTACATGAAGAAAATAGATATGTCGTGCTATATAACCGATTATTATATTTATAGAGCCATGACAAAGAAGGATCGCGGAGAGTTGTCTAGTGCGGTAGTGATTTGTTTTTCGTGGCAATTAATGCGCGTAAGACAAAATGCGGCAGTTTCGTTCCTAAATATTAGTTCATATACAAAAAACAAAGAGCTTGAAATAATGTTGGCAAGGTAAGTGTTATTATATGCATTCGCATGAATGAAATAAGACAAGATTCGTTCCAATATGTTGAAATTGCAGTAGTTATGGCCAATATAAGAAAGACGCGCAGCAAAGCACGCCGTGAAGGGAAAGCGTACGAAACCCAAAACCAAAAGGGAAATGGCTCCTGTAGACTGTCCGCGACCCCTAGAGATAGCCCCGGGCAAATTTCGAAAGCCCATATTTCCGAAAAATTTTCAGACTGAGAGTCGTCCTTTCGACCCTCAACAGGGAAGACATAAAACTCCATAATTCTTTTCATTTCGACTTTTTCCTGCAATAACTGTAAAAATGGGAACGTTTTTTCGCCGTCCTGTAAAATTTCGAAATTGGCACTTAGCCCCTATAGACTGTCCACCCTTCAGTCATCGTGCCTACATGACACTACAGACTACAGGCAGACACCTTGGTAAAAGTCGTTTTTTCTGACTCAGGGGGTCTCAAAACGTGGAGATTTGGTGAAAACTGACTAAGTCAAATACATAAAACCAATATCTTCTCATTAGGATGAGAATATGAAAATTAACGCTCATATAATATGAACTTCAAAAGAAAAAGTTTATTTATATTTGCAGCATTAATTTTTGACTTAAATTATCACCACGTAGATTATATAATTTTTCAAAGTTAACAAGAAGCTTAAAGGCAAAGTCTATTTCTTGATTATGATAACGACCTATGCAGCTGTATACTACATTCATATATACCGGACGTGAAACAATATAATGATAAGCTTCATTTACTGAATATATTACATCATTCAGTCTCGTTTTGTGTGGTTTTCCAACCACAGTTTCTTGAAGCTGTTCCTGCTTGTTCTCTCGACAATATATGATATAAACACATTTTAATAAAACTAATCGATATTTTATTAAAGATACTAGGGCAAAGGTATTTGGCTGGGGCTACTATTGCAGGGTGGCCGCTGGCCGAGAAAACCGGGAATTAGCCTGGAATTTTGAGCACCAGGAGAAAGCCGGGAAATAGCCGGGAATTTTTCAAATTTGTTTTTATTTTTGCAATATATATCGTCTCGCTCTTCGAAAAAAATGTGTTTAGAATTGTGCTCAGTGTAACTTAAAGCTTGTGTTTATGGATCGTTCAAATATCCTAAAGTTTCTTTTATATTTGAGCACGAAAACTTCCTTTTTAGATATTTAACACAGTTATGAAATAGTAGGTGTCCTAAATTTATATAACTAATTGCAAATAATTAGCATAATAAAGTTATTAAGCGATACTTTCAATGTTTCTCAAATAATCTGAAAAATCGCTTTTCGAGCAAAACTGATTTGAATTTGCGGAAAGGACCATATATGCTCACATTAGTATATATATATATATATATATATATATATATATTTTTTTTTTGTCTTCAAATATAACATTTACTCAGTTCCAGTCATTTCGGGAACATAACAGTATAATGTTATGAAATAGAGCGCAGAGTAAAGTATGATTTCTTATCGAAAATCTAAAATGTATATTTTAGGTCGTGGATCGCAAAAATGCAAATATCTCCTTAACTGCGATAAAAACATGGGCCCATTTTTTTCGTAACATGACAATTTATATTCTGAAATTAAATCATTTGCTTCCCTAGGCAGAATTTTCACTACAGTTTATTAAATTATAGACATCATACTCCTTCTTTTATTCCCCTCTTTCCCCCTTTTTTAAAGAATTCCTCTTTTCTTGTTTGTTCGCTTAAATGAGAACTGAATTAATAGAACCCAATACGAAAATCCAACTATTTTTGGTTGAAAGTTAATTATTTTGGGTTCAGAATTCATCTCTTTTGATTAAAAATTCGATATTTGATTGAACATTCCATTATTTTGTTGATAATTCAACTGTTTTATTGAATATTCGTCTTTTTGGATAGAACATTCTCCTTTTTGTAGAAAAGTCATCGTTTTTGGTTTCAAAATTCAACTATCTTCTAAAAGATTCGGCTTTTTGACATGAGAATTCTATTATTCGGTTGAAAATGCAACTGTTTTCAGTTCAAGTTTAATCTGTATAGTTTCAAAATTCAATCATTTGGTTGAAGATTCATCTTCGTAGGTTGAAACTTCAACTAATTGGTAAAAAAGACGACTTATTTGTAAAAAAGTCGTGTCTTTTGCTTAAGATAATATAACAGATACATAATATCTTAATAATCGCAACTAACATTTGGTATATATGTATTTTGTAAGCTGTCGTTAAATAAAAATAAACAATAAATAATATCTTAGTAAAATGTAACTATTGTATCTCTACGTTTCATCAATAATTTTGAATATTTTACATCGATAATTAAACATTGATTCAAGTAACAGAAAGGTAATAATGTTACACATATACCATTAAACCATTTCCCTTTCAGGGTAGGCGTGACACTACCCGATTCGGGTAGTGTTTCTAGGTTTTTCTTGTAGTTATGAATAACTACAAGTGTGGGCTCACCACACCCACGATGTGCCAACAGCACTCATGTCAGTATTCTTGAATGGTCACCCATCCAAGTACTAACCGCGTCCAACGCTGCTTAACTTCAGTGATCTGACGAGAACTGGGTTTTTCAGCGTGGTATGGCCGTTGGCATAACCGTCACATAATACAGTAACTTCACATGAAAATTAGAGTTTTTAAAAGAGGAGAGTATATTGCATTCTAAGCAGAAGGCAAACAGAATTTGGCACCGAATAGTGACAACTGATTGATATGTATCTCATGTTTTTTGTGAGCAAAACGCTCTAAATATCGCTCTATGTATGCCTAAGCCTTTGGATTGACCTAGTAGGAAAAATAAGGTGGATGTCAAAGCGCAAGCGTTCACTTCGAAGCTCGATCGGATTGAACGCTGCAGTGCAAGCCCCGTTGCTCGTGGAAGATGAGCAAGGGTGGCAAGGCTCTCGCTATAACTCGATTTATTTGTCGTATTTTTTCAAGGGTAGTCGTCTCCTTTCAAATACAGACCTCGGTGCGACACATTTCCCGCGCTTACTTACATCACGTTAGGAAGGTAGCTATTAATCTCGTACTAACTTTATGTCAAGATCGATCCACAAATAAAATAAATACAGTTAATAATAAAAACCAAATTTATCAAATATTACCACATACAAAACTAAGTTATTTACAGTTTAGGGACTGCTGTTAATTTATTTTATAGCTTACTTTTTAAATAGTGTCGCTAAAATGTTGAATCGAACATTACTTTTAACAATTTGGAATATTTATAAAATATAGAATAATTTAAACTACATTGACTGAGAGCCTGAGAAATGCGATAATTTATTTACACTATGATACAGTTTTTTGCTCACCTCACAAAATATAAGACTTATGTATATATATGTAATAGAATTCCTGAATTTGTATATAAATGAGATTTTTTATTGTTACTGTGTTTCAATATTTTTAAATAATGAGAGAATATTTAAAAAATAATGTATACAATTAGAATTGGATAGAGTCTAACTTTAGCGCTATTAATACATATACATATGTGTGCATAAGTTTGTTTAATTAACTATAGTACAATGCTCATGCTTCGGGTCGAATTCTACATGTGTGTTGGCAGGTTGGCACAGAGATGCAAGGTCAACTAGTTCTTAGCCTCTCTGCCTCTCTTTTTCCTTTATATTGACAGCCTAAAAATGTCGATGGTAAATTTTACATTAAAACTACTCTGACAAGAATGATCTAATTTTTCATCCACCTGAGATTTAATTCAAGTTTGCAATAATATGGCATTTTTTATAGTTTATACGATTCTTTTAATTAATAAGTTGCAGCATTGCAGTTAAGAAAAATATCACAAAAAATAGCGTGAGGATCTTGCGTAGAGCCTTTTGCCTGGGTTATGCGCAGAATGATCACGTGCACGCTTTCCCCTGCATACTGGTGGTTCCATAGTTCTAATAAAATCTATAATTATCTATAGTTACATTAGACCGACAAAAAGAGAGCAAAATTAAATTTAGAAAATTTCTATGTCGATAATTAATTATAAATGAGGAAGTAATTTTCATTATCAAAAATTTGTAAATCCCTATCATATTAACTCCAGAAACAATATTTAATTTGTCTCCCAATCCAATCAAATCCACTTTAATTTTTTTTTATTTAAATTTATTTAAATATAAAACTTCTATATTTTCAGCGACTATATTTATTTATTAACTTTTAGATTTATTTTATTTTTAGTCATATTATGGTTAAATCAACTCCAATAAAATTGTTAAGGCTAATGGTAAAAATTGGATCAGGATTTGTGTTGAAGGTTCAAATGAAACTTTATTCTAAGTATAAGAATTGATATGAAAATGTATTGTTATTGTTACGAAGTGGACTGCTGCAGGACATTGGACCATCGTACCATGGACACCGTTTGAGCCACCTCAAATTAAAGTTCAACCTGAAACAAAGACCTCACCTAGAGAAATCGTCGTCCAGGTAAGCTAAATTATTTAAATTTGTAACTTATATTATTGACAACGTTTTTTATGTTTGGAATGTTGATAAAGTGCATTACAATCTATAAATCGCATGATACATTGAATAATCGAAATTTACGAATACAATTTAAAATTATAAATCTGCAAAATTAAGTATTAAAAACTACCTTATTTGAATGTTGACATTTTTCTTTAATTGAACGTTAACTAAAAGCTTCTAAAATTCCACATTTAATGTTATTGGAAAGATTCCTATTAAAAACTAAATTGACTGTCATTTTCACTGTTCAAAATTAAAGACAGTCCAATACATAAGGCCGTAAACGATATCTTGACGATTTTTCAGGAAAGACAAAAACGTTATTAAACATTGTATTTTTCATATAAAAAAGAAAATATTTTCCAGAGATACATCAGTGTTGTATTGAAGCCTGAAAAGTTTCATTAGAAAATATTATTAAGTTCCGAAAAAATGGAGGAATGATTTTTTTTTCGCTCTAATAGGCGCACGCTTTTTTTACTTTGGAGCGTGATTAAAAATCCAACTTGTATTTTGGACAAAAAAAAACTGATCTCCAGATACTGCAGCTCTGAGTTGAGGCGTGAAAAATTTAACTGGAAAAAGTCATCCAATTCAGAGAAAATCGACGCCTCCATTCACGGCGCTGACAGCGCCGTGTATAAGACTATGCGCTGTGTATAAGCATAGGGAATAGTCTCATACAGGGTGCTGTCAGCACATAGACTCATATTGAATGGAGGCGTCGAAATGGAGGGAATTTTCTTCGCTCGAGGAGTACATTTTTCAACTTTAGAGGATGATTCAACCCATTATTCACCATTAAAAACAACAAAAACAAGATATATTTCTACCTATTAAGTTGCAAACAAAATAGCAAAAATGTCCAAAAAGTTGCAAAAACGTACAAAAAATATTAAAAATTACATAATAAAAAAACCCTTTTCTTACAATGTGTATTACAATTTATATGATTTTTTGACCCAATAAGCATTTGTGAAAAAATGATGTTTAGGGAAGGCTACTTTTCAAATGAAGAATTTAAAAGGCAGTGTCTATGTTTACCAAAAAAATCCGGCTATACGTGCCAAGATTTCATTACACGTAGCCACGGCCATTTTAAACTTATTAACTTTTAAAGCCGAATTAGAAGTATCCCAAATGAAACATTTTTAAGTATAAAAAGCTTTTTCTTATTTAAGATAGAAATTAAATCTACTTTCTTATGAATAATTTTATGCAACGAAATTAGAGCATGAAAAAAATTCACAACTCAAAATTAAATATCCAAACTATCTCCTTTTCGGCTCATTAGAGACAAATATCTAACAAAGGAAAAAAGAGGAAGAAAAAGGAAAAAGTGAACTAAAACCGATCTCTCACTTTTTCCTTATTCTTTCTCCGTCTTTTTTATACTACTAGCTAGGATAGGGAACTAACATGTTTCAAGACCAAAATTTAGATCTCATCAGGGATAAAAACCATATATATTTTTAGTTAATATATTGATGGTGTTAGAGCGATGTTTTTTGTCGGAGTAATATAAATTTATAAAAATATATATAGGTGGTAAATTGACATACTTCAGACGTTGGCAGCTGAAATGCAATAAAGGATTTTTAACAACTAATCTACTTTATTTGGTCTGAAGTATGTCAATTTACCACCTATATATATTTTTATAAATATATATTTTTATAAAAGGTTACTTTATTTAATTTTTGCATTATTTTTTATAACAAGAATAAAGAAACCATTGAACCAAAAATTAGCTAATCCCATTTTTTATTTGGTTTTTTAAAGAAACTTCCCTGATATTTTTAACCGGTCCTCCAATTTCATCAATTTCGTTGAATTTCATAATTTTCAAAAAAGCGATCTATATAAAGAAATATTAGGAATTAAAAATGATAAAAGATTAAAAGTCACAATTAACAGTCTCAAATTAGGAAAGCTTTATTTCAATGTATATCGAAAAATTTTAAATTGAAATCTAAAATATTACAAAAATAGTCCACTTTTTTTCTTTAATTCTAAACATTTATTAAAAAGGTAATAAAATGAAAATCCTGTAAGTTCGCAGGTATATAAGGTCGAACAGAATCGGACAATGTGTTGCTGAATATTTGTTGTGAATTTCTCAATAAAATCTAGGTAACGGAATTGTCGAGAACATTTATTTAAATCTTGACAGAAAGCAAAAGTTAAAGGTTTATTGTGATCCGTAAAAATAATAAAATCGCGACCTTCAATTAAATGTCTGAATCGCTTGACAGCAGCGTAAGCAGCTAAAAGTTCGCGATCGTACGCGCCGTACTTACGCTGTGCCGTATTCAGAGATTTTGTGAAAAATTCTAGTGGTTGCCATGCATCGTCGACAAGTTGTTTTAACACGGCTCCCATCGCGAAGTCTGAGGCATCTATTCTAACTGATAACGGGGCCCCTGCAACAGGGTGAGCTAGCATCGTAGCGCTCGCGAGAGCATTTTTTAAATCATTGAAGGCTCGTTCTAATTCTTCAGTCCACGTAATCGGAGCGTTATTTTTCTTAGATCCGGAGAGTTGTGCATTTAATTTATGCTGAATTTTCGTGGCATCTGGTATAAATAGGCGATAAAAATGTACAGAACCTAAAAACTGTCTTAAGTTTTTTACAGTCATCGGTGTTGTAAAATTTTTAATTGTCCGTAATACAATAGGAAGTTCATGCCAATGATAGGCGTATCAACATCCGCTACTATAATTCGCCATTTGAAACTTCGTCTCTGTGAAAGATCAAGATCGACAGCTATCGTGCCGTATGTGGCTATGCGTGTGCTATTTGCTGCATAGAGTTCATACTCGCACTTGCTTAAGTGTCCACCCACACGTTTTCGCGGAAAAACACTCACGTCGGCTCCGGTGTTTATTAAGTAAGCGATTTTCGTTGATTTATCGGTAACGAAAATGCGACGAGTTCTGCTGGAACCATCGTTGAGCGCCACTATCAATGATGGCTCTTGTCGTTTCCCGAGGCCTTCCAGGTGCATGGCTTGCGACACTTCGTCGCCTTATCACCGAATTTTCTGTGGTACCAGCACAAATCATATGAACCAGATTCGCGATTTTGAGACGAATTTAAACCGCGCGAATGACTTCTTCCCCGTCGTGAACCTCGTCTTCGCGGTTCTCCACTGATAGCGCTGATTTCTGTGCGCAATTTCTGTAGCTCTTCGCGTAGAGCTGCAATTTCGGAACTCTCAGAAACTTGCGCGATTTTACCTTTCTAGGGTCAAATTTCGTGAATCCGATCGGCCATTTCCGCCATCGCCGTTAATGACTTTTCCGTCATTGGTGCTAGCACGTGTTGAATCGAGACGGGTAATCTATTGAGCCATAAATTTCTCAAAAAATCTTCGTTTAGATCCGAGCCCGCGAACGTTTTTAAATGCCGGAGAAATTGTGACGGCGTTCGATCTCCAATTTCCACACCTTCTAATAATTTCCGTACGCGCATGTTGCTCGAATCAGAAAGTCTTTTAATCAGACCGGCTTTCACGGCTTAATATTTTCAAACTTCCGTTGGATTTTCAATAATGTCCTCGATTTCCTCGATATATTTCTGTTCGAGGTGCGCGATCACGTAACTATATTTTGTGGAATCTCGGGTAATTGCGGCAATACCGAACTGTGCTTCTAGTTTAAGCCACAGCGAAATTTTATCCGACCACAAAGTTGGTACGCGCATCGCGACGGCTTGTGCACTCGCTTGCCCGCTCGCGGCAGGCGAATCGCTTTGCTGCTCGAGATTCGTCTCGTCTGGCATTTTGTTTACACACGCTCATCACACAAAAGTTGTTTACTTCACAGTTGCACTTTCCACGATTGAACACTTCACAATCACGACCACATGACAAACTTATTTTTAAATAGTACCAGGATGAGATTTTAAATATATTATTACATATATCTGCATGCATCATATGTAATGTAAAATACGTCGATTTTAGAAACCTGAAAATACGTGAAATTTATATCAGCAAATTATGAAGATTGAGGAAAATAGATCATAGTGTCCAGATCTGAAATTTGTGGTTGATTCTAACCCAGCAAAAAAGAAAGTATTGATACGAATTGAATTGAAAAGACTAGACACCCTGCAAATCCCGCTTTGCGACAATGACGCATTGTACCTATGTGTCAATGCGTGTAAACTCGTGAAGACGATATTTCAATTTTGAATCTTTCTATACGTACGAATATGGTGCCAAAGACTAAAGTCAGCGAATACACTTCAATGCGTCAGCACGCAAACGCCTTAATATTGGTCAATGCGTCTGAACTCGCGAGAGTAAAATACACACTTGAATTCGTCCCAATGCGTCACGGCGAATTTCAGCAAGTGTTGATTTATACCATTTAATCCGTAACAAGAAAACCAACGTGCGGGGCATATAGAATTTATTGTAAATGTTTAGTAAACTGTCTCGTAGCTCAGTGGTGGGTACTCTGGACTGATACACGAGGGATCGCTGTTTCAAGTCTCGACGCATGCACTTTTTATTAATTTTTTTCTAATTGACCATGACCACGCATTCATATGAATTCTCACGCATTCAATTCGCGCTGTCTCAATTCATCTGAATGGGTCTCAATTCGTTTAAACGAATCAGAAAACGGGATTCACGCGCATTACAAAAATGTTAATTCGCCCCAATACGTATCAATCCTTTTTTTTGCTGGGAAACCAATCTATTCAGATTATTACATTTTCCAAATAGGAAAAGAAACAATCCAAAAATTGAAACATTTTAGAACTTGCTAATATTTAAAAAATTCTTTATACAACCTTTAAATACACCAAACTCTCGGTTTAGTAACAGACTCGAGGGTTGTCTGCAAATAGCCTTGATACCAAATCGGAGAAAGCGAAACGTAAACAGTCATGGCCGTCTGAACCGTTTACAATTGGAATCCATAATATTGCGCAAAATACTGGAGTGAGTGCCCGCGCACTGCCCCTTCTCGCTACGCTGCTGGTGTTTTTCAGGCAAGAGTCGCAACCATCTCTCGCCCCGCTGTTCTGGTGTAAAAAGATTTCTTTCGAGAAATTGATGTAGAAATTATTCGGCTTCGATTAAAAGAAATCTTAAAATATTCATAAGCAAACCCTGGAAATTGGAACGAATCATGAATTTAGTGTCTCTATTTAACATTTTCTATTCAAGATCGAAATTAAAGAGAAAAAAGTGGACTACTTTTCTAATATTTTAACTTTCAATTTTTCAATATACCTTCAAATAAAACTTTCTTAATTTGAGACTGTTGATTGTGACTTTTAACAAGAATTTAATTATTGTCGTGATGACAGTGGAATAGTATATTACACTACAAGGGCAGGAAGTTGAACATTCCTGCCCGTGTGGTGTATAGTATTTTTCTTTATAGCCGGTCGAAAGTACGTTTACTAATTACATTTTTCATTATTATAAACAATACAACCACGTTCCAGCAGACAGCCCGTTGCGCGGTTATGTTTAACTTTTGTTCCTCGCTTCAGCGCCTCTTTCGGATACTCACAAATTAACTTTTCTTTATAGCCGGTCGAAAGTACGTTTGCTAATTACATTTTTAATTATTATAAACAATACAACCACGTTCCAGCAGACAGCCCGTTGCGATGCATGTTTTTGATGCATGCCCCAGACATTTGCAAGCACGAGCGGAGCGAGTGTTGCTGGCCGGGGGGGGGGGGGGGGGGGGGGG
>CAKNYM010050334.1:86829-157755 GCA_932195095.1 Andricus curvator
CATAATATTCAGTAAAAAAATCCTGCGGACCTAGAACGGCACACAGGGTTACACCCAGCTCCTAGAGTATTTCCTCCCATAGTGCGGTGTATCTTGACATACTATCGTGTACACTTCATCATTTCTATTATTACTGCAAATATTAACCGATTTTCATGAATCTTTTTTTCACTTTCTTGAAATTATATGAATAAACTATTTCTGCTAATTAAAATTGAATCACGCGATGCTTTCATAATTTCAGTTTTTTGAACCGGCCTGCATCTCATAACAAAGAAAGGGTGATCCGTTTCGGGTAATTCGACGCGCTCTGGGGCGTCTGCCTCGTAATTTTGAGGGGGGTCGATTGCCCAGGCCTCGAAAATACACACTCAGCTAGCATTGAGCGATACTGCATTTTTTCTATTGTTCTTTTGTTTTTGTTTATAACGTCAAATAAAAACATTTTTTCAAAAAACCGAAACTAGCCGGCAAAACAGACCCAATATTTAAATGAGGTATGCCAAATATCAGACAAAAATGTTTAACCGTGCGGCCGGAAACTGGAATACCGTTTTATAATGCTGATAAATCCCCTTAAAGATTAGAGTATGTGCTTTCGGACGACAAAGCCCATGCGGCTGAAGCATGTATGCCCTAGAATTTTGAGTCGGGTAAATTACCCTGGTAACGTACGGTAATATTGGTAAGTTACCGGGTAACTTACCCGCCCGGTAAGAAGGCTTGAATAGAATAATATTAAAAATTTCTGATTCTAACGTAAAAGCAGAGATAATTCTATTATTTTTAATGCCTGATTTTCCCTTTAGGCTTCAATGTACAAAAATAGAATAGGTTATCTCAAAAATGTAATTTCTGGCTATTCATATAGCGTTAATCACATCTCTCTCGTATTCCGTAAAGCAGGATAGATTTGAAGTGTATTTAATTCACTCTAATTCCTTCAAGAAATATGTGCATAGAATTGTTTGAATTATCCAATTTGGAATATAAGTTAGGAAGGGTCTGTTTAAATGAATTCAAGTTTGCACTTCGGAGAGATCAAGTGATTTGAATTCAAGAAATACATTGGATTTATATGTAATGTATTATCCTCAATTTCAATATAATGAACTGAATTGAGTGTAATAGATTTTGTGATACCTAAATTCCAAATATAATTTGTGTTAAAAAAAAATTAGTTATCTTAAATGAATTGAAAATTTGAATTCAATGTAGATGAAATAAATTTTAATATGACTTTAATAATTGTACATGCATAGTAATAGTAAATAATTTACTAATTGTGAATAAATTGTATGTAAATTCGATTGATTCAAGTCAGTATTAGAGATAGCCAGAAAATTATATTTTTTAATGTGTATTGACAGGAATAGCAGTTGCTTCTTTCTAATACTGTTTCTGATATAAGAGAACGAAGGGAAAATCAGGTATTCACAGGAATTGCATTTTTCAATCCTATTCTATTCAAGCCTTCTTACCGGGCGACGTTCGTTCTCGGCGAGAATTTATAAGAATTAATTTTTTTCTCCTTCCAAACTTCCGTGAAGCGCATTTCTAACAACGACAACTTTGCTTTCATTGTCCATTTGCTACATGGATAAATAGTAATAATGGATCCATTTCCTAAATTATTTTTATCTTCAAAATGCAAGTACAAAGCGACCTTATTATTGCGTCCAGCCATTTCCATTTAGAAAAACTGTGATTTAAATACTACATAACATGGTGAGAAGTTCCTCGTGTTTAAGAAAATTAATATATTTTTAATCTACCTTTATTGTACAGGTAAATCGATATGATTCGTGTCTGGCTAAAAATACTGTCATTTTAAATGTAGTGTTTAAAATAATAGTAGGAATTGCCTGGATGCAGTCAAATATTTTGTATTTAGTGCACCAAAGACAAATTTCAAAAAAAGATAGAAACTGGTTTTACTTATTGTATTCGGCTTTTTTTAAAAGCGTAGAGGTACTGTAAGAACACCTTATCTTCAGTTTGAAAATGTCACATTATTTAGTTTAAATAAAAAACTTCACTGAATGTTACACATATGAACAGTTTTTGAAATAAATAATTATTGCTTATTTGAGTTAATTACACAGGCCGACGAAATTTAAACCCAAAGACCGGACTATGTGACCCCGAAGGATTTTGGTATCCTAAAAACGAATCCGTTATCCAAATTTTTCCTATACGTCAGGTTTTTGAGATATCCTAACCTGAAAGTGCAAAAATTGCTATTTGTAGCCATATTTGAGGCAATATAACACGATCAACATTTTTTTTCCTAAAAACGGAAAACGCCATCGTTTAGTACTCCTTTTTATATTCCATTTCCATTTTTTTGATCATCCCGAACCGATTTTTTTTTTGGAACTGATGCAAGGCGAAGAGAAACTGAATGGTTAGTGTGTGATATCTCGGAGAAAAAAATCGGTTCGAGATGATCAAAAATGGAAATGAAAGATAAAAAGGAGTACTAAACGATGGCGTTAACTGTTTTTAGGGGAGAAAATTGTTGATCGTGTTATATTGCCTCAAATATGGCTAAAAATAGCCATTTTTGCCCTTTCAGGTTAGGATATCTCAAAAACCTGACGTATAGGAAAAATTTGGATAACGGATTCGGTTTTAGGATGCCAAAATCCTTCGGGGTCACATAGTCCGGTCTTTGGGTACAAAAATTATGTCATTTTTGTCGGCCTGTGTTATTTTAATTATTTATATTTATTCAAATGTAATCATTTTATTTTTTGAAGTTTTTGCAGTATTATTGCAAGACAATTATACGGAGTGTTCTGGAAATTTTATAAATCTATTATCTTAATGTTCACAAAGTTTTCCATATTTTAAATGTATCCTATAATAAGCGCGAATATTATCGGGTGTACTTCCGAAAAGGACATATGTCCGATTTTCTTCGAGCTTCGTGTACTTATGTATTTTGACGCGCTGATTACGAATATGATAGTGAAAATTGGCGACTAGTCGATTTTCATGGTGAAAACCATGAAAAACCCATAAAAATCATGGTTTTTTTGCGTTTATCTCAGCTAATATGCAAAATAAAAAAAAATATTTCAAATAAAAGTTGTAGATCTCATCGAAACACACTTTTTTCATTGTATACATTTTTTCGTACGAGCGATAGTTTTCGAGAAAATCAGCGATATATCGATTTTTCACGTTAAAAATTGTATGAAATACGTGAATTCATAACTCCATTAGTTTCGGCTTGGTGCCATTTCCTTTCACCATACCCTTTGTTATTCCCTTTACCATTCTTTCTACCATTCCCTTTGCCATTTCTCTTTGCCATTCCCTTAACCATTTTCCTTTAACATTCCCCTTTACCATTCCCTTTACTCCTACCCCTTTTCCAGCGCCGTGTGGGGGCATGAAGGCACCCCTGTGACTGGTCACAAAAATAATGTAAGGTCGTACCCCTACCCCTTTTCCAGCGCCGTGTGGGGGCGGGAAGGCACCCCTGTGACTGGTCCCAAAAATAATGTAAGGTCGTACACCTACCCCTTTTCCAGCGCCGTGTGGGGGGGGCGGGAAGGCACCCCTGTGACTGGTCATAAAAATAATGTAAGGTCGTACCCCTACCCCTTTTCCAGCGCCGTGTCGGGGCGGGAAGACACCCCTGTGACTGGTCCCAAAAATAATGTAAGGTCGTACACCCACCCCTTTTCCAGCACCGTGTGGGGGGCGGGAAGGCACCCCTGTGACTGGTCACAAAAATAATGTAAGGTCGTACCCCTACCCCTTTTCCAGCGCCGTGTCGGGGCGGGAAGACACCCTTGTGACTGGTCCCAAAAATAATGTAAGGTCGTACACCCTCCCCTTTTCCAGCACCATGTGGGGGGCGGGAAGGCACCCCTGTGACTGGTCACAAAAATAATGTAAGGTCGTACCCCTACCCCTTTTCCAGCGCCGTGTCGGGGCGGGAAGACACCCCTGTGACTGGTCCCAAAAATAATGTAAGATCGTACACCCACCCCTTTTCCAGCGCCGTGTGGGGGGCGGGAAGGCACCCCTGTGACTGGTCACAAAAATAATTTAAGGTCGTACCCCTACCCCTTTTCCAGCGCCGTGTGGGGGGCGGGAAGGCACCCCTGCGACTGGTCACAAAAAAATGTAAGGCTCTACCCCACCCCTTTTCCAGCGCCGTGGGGGGCACCCCTGTGACTGGTCACAAAAATAGATTTACTACTGATTTTCTGGGAAACTGTCGTTCCTATAAAAAAATTCTTCAAACATAAAATGTGTATTTCGATGGGGTCTACAACTTTTGTTGGAAACATTTTCTTGAATTTTGAACCATTACTGAGATAAATGCAAAAAAACCATGATTTTTATGGGTTTTTTATGGCTTTCACCATGAAAATCAAATTTGCGCCAATTTTAACTATCATATTCGTAATCAGCGCGTCAAAATACATAAGTATGCGGAGCCCGAAAAAAATCGGAGGTCCACCCTTTTCGGAAGTTTATCCCCATTTCCCTTTACCATTCCCTTTACCATATCCCTTTACCATTCCTTTTACCATTTCTCTTTACCATTTCCTTTAACCATTCCCTTTGCCATTTCCCTTTAATATTTCGTTTACCATTACATGCATTTATAATGTTAAGAAGCATGGTTTATGGGTGTTTTAATAATAAAAATCGATATATCGTTGATTTTATCGAAAACTATCACTCGTACGAAAAAATGTTTTAAATAAAAAAAAGTGTGTTTCGATGAGACCTACAACTTTTATTTGAAATATTTTTTGTTATTTTGCATATTAGCTGAGATAAACGCAAAAAAACATGATTTTTATGGGTTTTTCATGGTTTTTACCATGAAAATCGACTAGTCGCCAATTTTCACTATAATATTCGTAATCAGCGCGTCAAAATACATAAGTACACGGAGCCCGAAGAAAATCGGACATATGCCCTTTTCGGAAGTATATCCAACATCGTGAACATTATCTAATTACTTTTCAAAACAACAAAAAAGCATTATAATTAAATATTCTCATAAATTCTCGAAGTTTCGGTAACATACCGGTATTTTACCTGTAATATTACCCGATTTTAAATTACCGAGAATTTAAAAACTCTAGTATGCCCTCCTTTAATCTCGTGAATGTATTTCTTACTTTTAAAATGTGAATTCAACGTGAAATTCATGCTTTAAAAGCATGTAAAAATTACAAGCTCCAAAAGCATGAAAGTTCATCCTTTCAAAGTTTGATTTTTCTCTCAGTGTAGTAGTATAAAAAACACGCGGAGAAAGAAGAAGGAAAAAGTGAGAGATTGATTTTGGTTGATTTTTTCCTTTCTCTCCCTCTTTTTTCTTTGTAATATATTTATCTGTAATGAGCTGAAATGTAGGTAGTTTGGAAGTCTAATTTTGAATTGTGAATCTTTTTCATGCTGTGGTTTCGTTGCATAAAATTATTCATAAGAAAGTAGATTTCATTTCGATCTTAAATACAAAATTTTAAATAGAGACACTAAACACTCATGATTCGTTCCAATCTACAGGATTTGCTTATAAATATTTTAAGAGTTCTTTTAATTGAGGTCAAATAATTTTTACCTCAATTTCTTTCAATCTTTTTATTTAAATGTTGTGTAAAGAATGTTTTAATTATTAGCAATTTTAGATATGTATATATACCAGAGTTTCAATCAATTTGACAGGGACCATATTTTCCATAGATGTGTGCGGGGTCCTTTATAGAAAATACTGTGAATTTAATAATATTCGTATAAAATAAAAATAAATAATATAATAAAATATCTAAAATAAAAAATTAGGAAAAAAAATTATTTTGTGATCTGCGACTTGAAAATAACATATTTGGTATCTACAAGTTTTCACGATTCCACGTATATCTACACATATGCAATTTGTCTTCATATGTTTTAAATTTGAGTGGGCAATAAATTATATTCCTTACATTAAACTTTAAAGTTGAAGTTTAATTATTTTAATCGCTTAAAATTAATAATTGTCAAATTGGGACTTTCGCTCTCCAAAAATAAACAATTTCAGTTACTTATGACAAATTTACAAAGTGTAATCCCTGAGTAGTATATAAAAAAGACGGAGAAAGGACCTGAAAAAGAGTGAGAGGTACGGTTTGGTTGACTCTTTTCCTTTTTCACCTTTTCTCAGTCTCATATATTTATTTTGAATGATACGGTCGATACGGAAATGTGAATGGTTAGAAGCATGTATTTGATCTTGATGGATAAGCCTTTTTGTGTATTTCTTTACATAAGATGTTTTGTTAGAAAATAATTATGTTTCATACAATCTTTCTTGAACATTGTGGTTTCCGTTCTGGAAAGATTAGTTTCTTATTGTTGTTAGTCGATCCTCTATAGAAATTGCAACATTAAAAGTATCAAATTTAGCACTCGGAAAAGTTAACGATTAATCGTTAACTTTTTAAATAATTGTGAATGCACAATTATTTAAAAAGTCATTCAGCTATTGGGGCTTCCAACTTGTAATATTTCAATTTCTAACAATTTCAAACCAATCCAAATTTGAATGCCTCAATTTCGAATTATTTAATGTTAACACTTTATTGAATTAAAATTTTCTGTCCATTTTAAATAAGCATTCAAAAAGCGCTCAATTTTGAAAGATTACTTTTTTGAAGGCCTCAATTAGAAAATGTTCAATTTGAAACGTTTTCAGTATGAATATATATGCTTTTGAAGTTAAAAACAGTGCGAGTGATGAGAGGAAAACAATCGCACCAAATGTATGTGACTAGTCTTTAATTTTTTTTTATTAGTTTCATCTGAACAGTACAAAAACAATTGCAATTTACAAATTGTTAATTACAGAGTTAATTACTTAATTAGTAATCAATGTTTAATATAATTGTTCAGTTAATTTTTTTAATTTTAGAATTTACTGTTAACCGAGGTATGAATAATTTGACCATCAAAGTTGTTAAATTTCAGACACTTTCAACTTATAACTGTTTTCAAAACGGTATTTAAAAACAATGTATTTTTTAAAATGAACAATTAGAAATAAAAACTGAAAAATAAATATATGTATATACATATATTAAAGCACTTTACTAAATCAACATTGTCAAAATAATTTCCAATTTAACTCATTAACAATTTATTATAGTGATTAATGACATTTGAAGTGATTGAAAAGATTTTTCTACTAGAAGATTGTTAAATTCCCGTTAATTTCACGGGGTTTACGTGGCCAAAATTAGGGTCAAAATGTTTATTCATAAGTAGAAAAAAATTTTAATAGTTTTTCGCTCGGTAAAAAGGGTGTTTATTGCAAAATTCCGCGATGTGGAGCCACCTGCCTCAAACACGATGAGATCGAGGTTGAGAACTTGAGGTTCATTAACTCCATCATCATAGCAGCATGTGTCGATAAATCTAATGTTTTCGTCGAACCGCATTCAAGCACGTACAAGTAATTGATAGTACGGTAGTACTCGCAATATGCTTTGGAGTCTAATTAACTTTGTATACAAAGGTGCTGGGCAAGCTTTAAACAATTGGATCTACGGACAGGTACGTTCTAATTTTTCTCTTCAACTTTTCTATCACTGATGTTCCAAATCATGAAGATTCTGCCCTCATTTGTTATACGATAACCGGTTATCGAAGCTGAGGATGGCTGAGGAATTCGAAACTGTCAATCTGAGAAAGTACATACAAAGTACTTGACGAAAGTTAAATCCTAAGTTCTAAAAGTGTATGAAACTACAAATACGCTAAAAACTCATAAATTCTGCGTTTTTTAGTGCGACGTTGAGGTTAGATTGACCTAAAACGCGGGAATCTATTCTTTCGGATTTCTTTGTGAGAGTCGGTGTTTTCAAGGTCATTTTTTCGTGTCAGGTATACAGCACGTTATTGTATTTATATAATTTAAGGGTAGAAGTCTAAGTCTGAAGAATATCTCGTATACCCTGAATTTATTTAGTTTAGGTGAAAAAGCAACGTGTTTTGGAAAATAGAATTTTTCTGTTTCGAAGCAGTATATAAATGAACAGACTATTTTTAAGTGTTAGACTTTGGAAGCTGGCATATATTTAATTTTTTGATATTTTCTTTTAAGTTATGGATGATCGATTATTATCTCTATTATTCTCTCCGGGCACGTGTTTGGTGGTTAAATTGAATTTGCCACCTTTTGCAGGCCGGAAATATAGTAGGTAAGTAGGGTAAATGTACCAGTGGTCGGACAAACAGCGTTACTCTCGTATTTAAGTCACTGATATATATCAGTGATTTAAGTTGTATAGAGACTTTATTTTTTTATTTTTTCTAACAATTGTTCGCATTTTTGAACTGTGTGTGCACTGTTAAGGTTATTTTTTCCATTTATTTGTAAGTTAAAGTGGATTTTGGAAGAAGAAAAAAAAAGGTTTTTCGGAAAAACTTAAGAAAACACCAGTGGTCGGACAAGATCTTTAGTGGTCGGACAGCATGTGTCTAATAGTCAGAGAGCATTTTTAGGTTTCAAAATTGTTTATTTAAAAATAATTGACCTAATAACATGTTACTTTGAAATACTAAAAGTAAAAACAATTTAGCAGAAATGCTTTGAATACTAAATCGAATTAATTTTACTAATTCTTTTTTTATTTATCGTTGTCCAATTTTCACATACTTGTTTAGGTTAGTTCTATTCTATGCGAATGTTTTAAATGAATGACTTGCTAAATTTATTAGAATCAATTTTTTCATTCAAAAGTCACTAAGTATTTCTGTGGAGGAGAATAATCCTGTAAAAACTTATAATACTAATACATATTACTTTTTTTCTCTAATAGGATGACCAGATGCCCAAGTGGAAAAAGGAGGACATAGCCTCGCCCCCCCCCCCATAATAAGACAAAAATTAAAAAAAAAATTGTATTATAAATTATTTAAATGTTTATTTGCATATTTTCCAGAATCTCCTATGAGGGAACAATATATATATATATACTACTATATAGACTACATATATAATATAAAACGGGATCGTGGAAAATATTTTATGAAAAAAAAGGTAAATTTTGTCTTTTGACCAAAAAGTAGGACATTTTATGGCTTTTCCAAAGTTTAAGAGGACAGGAGGACAAGCAGGCGAAAAGTAGGACATGTCCTCCTAAATGAGGACGTCTGGTCACCCTAGTCTCTATAGTAAAATTATTGTCCTTTTGTGGCCTTGTGGAGCTCACTGTCCTGGACAATTTATTTATTTATTGCTTAAAAGAAAAAATAATTTAACTTATTCGGTGTCCATGCAAATTTTGATTAGATTTAACATAAACCTCGTTATTTTTATTTCTAAAGTACGTCCTAGAAAAAATATTTGATGAAAGTTAACTTGTACTAAGGTTAGAGAGGTTAGAATTTCAAGAAGGCTCAGGCAACAGACCCTCGGGGCCCATTTTATGGACACAGAGGAAATTGCAACACGATCAGTGGTCGACATACTGGGCTTCGTCAAGAGGTCTGGATTCGACTGCTGAGAGTGAATAAGTAAGGGTGTGGCACAATAGGCTTTATAGCTTGAGCGCCAGGGGAGCTCTCCATGGGTTTCCCACCCGCATTAAAACTAACTAACTAACTAACTAATACCGCTCTTACGAACATTATTCTTCTTCATTATTTCAAATAATAGTTTTTACTGGGATCAAATAATGATCAAAACTCTTTTTTATAATACTTATGCCTATGTTTTATTTCTGAAAAGAACATGCTTGCTCTCCACATATTCACATCAGTTGTCCGACTTAATAAACACTGGTAGAATGACGTTTGCGCCAGAGGTCGGACAGTCTGTCCGACATCTAGTAAGTTAATAAAATTCTGCACCTAAGGTTGGACATATTGAAAATCTTCGCATATACGGTATATAAATTTAAATTGCAAATAATTTCAAAAATTGTAAGTCTCACATTTGATAAATGCAGCCATTCAAGTTAAACCACAATTTAAATTTGTCATAGCTTCAATAAAAAATACTCTGTTTTCTGATACAAAACATAGCGCACAATCCCAAAATGGCGATTCACGGTGATCAGCTTTTGAAATATTTTTAAAACAGTGAAAGTAAACATCGTTTACAGGTTTTCTTTGCCTTTCATGATACAACAAAGTATGCAAAATGCAAACTCCTATGTACTTTTAATAATTATGGTTTATTGCACTATTCCTACTACCATGAAATACACAGGATTGTCCGACCACTAGTACGTGTCCGGAGACTGCTGCTTTTAAACTATTTCTTGACTTCTTGTTGACTCCTTTCGGGTGTACTCGTCCTCGATTTCATTCGGGCAATATCGTAATTTCTGTCTGTTGCCCATTTTTTTTGGTCGCAATCTCATTTAATATGCCATGTATTTATTGTTGTTTTTGTGTTTTGCAATTGCTGAAAAAATATGAGTAGTTTTATTGGGTTTCTTTAAGATTCTGGAATGGTATCGATTCCACGGGAGTGTAGAGAAACCGTTTTTACCATAACGACAGGACGCAATATATTGCATATATAAATATTGCTGCAATGTTGCGGTAACATTGTCGTGCAATATTACAGCATTGTTGCTGCAATGTTTGAATGACCTCTCCCGATCAGTAATTCTTTAAATTTGTATTCATATACTTATTTGTATTTACTAAAGGATGATACAGTTTCCGGGTAGCATTGCTGCAATGCCAATGTCAGTCTACGAAGTTTCACATTTTTTTTACTTTTTTGATACTCTTTTAGGAAATGCTACTTTTTTGCTGTACATTTTTCAGTTTAAAGCTAGTTGTTTGCTACTTTCTTCAGTAAATAAAAATAACGATGGGTGTTTCTTAATAAATCTCAAAATGAGACAGGCTAAGTACATATACATTGGGGTGGGTTAAAAAAAAATAATAGAAATCGAACTTGGAACTGGTTTATATTGATACATTTTATATTTTCGTGCAAAACAATTTTTCAACATGTTTTTAGAGGTCTTAAACGTCTCTTCAAATTTGTACAACTTTTTAATTAACGGTCTCTAAGCGACAACTTATGTTTAATGGACCCCTGTTTTCAAAAAAGAATGTTAAAATCTGTAAAAATGACGAAAGAATTTTATGGGACATTTAATGCTTTTCTACTGGTAAAAATGCATTAGAAAAAATTGGATATGTCTGGTAAATCATAAATGCAAACAGTTTTTGTAAAATGTATTGTGTTTACATTTATGATTTCTCAGACTTATCCAATTGTTTTCTAATGCCTGTAGATTTTTAAATTATTTTTTTGAAATCAGGGGTCCACTAAACAAAAGTTATCGCCTAGAGAACGTTAATTTGAAAGCTGTACAAATTCGGAGACACGTTTAAGATCTCTAAAACATTTAAAAAAATTGTCATACACGAAAATATAAAACGTATGGAAATAAGATTTTTTTAAAGCACATTTTGCTAACGCGCAAGTTGAAGGTGTTCATCAATCCACACCAAATGAATTATATTTTTTCAGGGTCCCAATTTGGGAGGGCGATTCAAACAACATCAACTTTAAAAAAATGACGGTGCACGTTGACGTTTTTTTACATCATGAAAAAACCTTACTGTTCAAAATTGGGGTAACTCGTAGAATATTTGGTTAGAGTTTTAATACAGAATCTCTCTCAATTAATAGAGATAAGTACTTTTAAATATAGGTCTCTGAATTCTTCCTGGTTTCATTTATTATTTTAGATGATCTAAAAACAACAATAATCTTCACATACTAACACTAACATGGAAAATATATTAAATAAAGTATTTTTCATCAAATCTGCCAATACAGCCACATTCCTGTTATAAATATGGACAATTTTCTCTAAAATCAAACAAATAATGTGTATTGTGTACCCTGTAAATAATTAGTAACTTTCAAAATATGGAGTTAAGCGAAAATTGCAGTAGATAGAAATTGTGCAGATTTATAAGAGGAATACGAGTGTTTTATGTTAAATTTGATGCAAAAAATGTTATTTTGTATATTTTCCATATTGTGGGTAATACGTTGAGACTATCGTAGGTTTTGAATCATCTCAAATTATAGAGGAAACCAAGACGAATTCGCACACCTATAAATCACTTATCTTTACTAATTTGAGCAATATTCTCTATTTATATTTATATCTATCTCTAGTTATTAGTACTTTGGGGAGCACTAAAAATACTCCGATTTGTCTCAAATGTATTCAGTAATCTTTTTTCAGCGTTTAGAATAAAAAAATATCAATGTGCACCTTAACTTCTTCCAAGTTGATGTTTTTTTACCCCTAATACACTACTTTTCCACATAGTTCTAACATCGATTTCCATCGTTCGGACCCAACCTAATCTACATTCATCACATCTTCGAGCGCATGAAGTTAAGAAAAAAACTGTTTTCGCTGAAAATATTATTTAATACCTAGTTCAATATTTATATATTGTCAGCGTTCCTATGTTTAACACACATTTTTGTAAGAAAAGCTTTAAGCGCAAATTCTAGATAATTCCTTTCATCTTAGATGCAGTCTTCAGCGTAGTTATTTACATAAAGAAAAATATAAAAAAAATTCTATTTAAATATGTTCTTTTCTCAATTTTCTCTAAACCAACTTTTTGGAGCGAGATCCCAAGTTGTTTCTCCTATCTTTTCTTCGACTGTTGATATAATTCAAAATTTGAAAGTTTAAAAACTGATCTTTTTTCGGTCTTACGGTCCAATCCATAAAAAACATAAGAAACGATTACAGTTGTTGAAAAATCATTTTATTTTCTACGTTTCGGCTCTCACTGCGGGCCTTCATCAGGAAAGTTTACATTTATGTCGTTAAAAAAATTACGTAGTGTCAAAAAGATACATTTTTAGTCAATCATGTTATGCATAAAAAGGTTCCATAAGGTGAAGATTTAACTCTCATGTCGAAATTTTATAGTAATTGTCAAAATTATGAGCCTCAACAAAAAACAAAACAAAAATTCTCTTTTGAGAGCCTCCAAACCAATTAGATTACATTTTTAATAGAAAAAAGGTTCCAAATAATAATTAAGACGGTGACAAAACAGACATTGAACTAACATTAAAAATGTAATCTAATTGGTTTGGAGCCTCTCAAAAGAGAATTTTTTTTTCTGAGGCTCATAATTTTTATAATTACTATAAAATTTCGACATGAGAGTTAAATCTTCACCTCATGGAACCTTTTTATGCATAACACGATTGACTAAAAATGTATCTTTTTGACACTACGTAATTTTTTTAACGACAGAAATGGAAACTTTCCTGATGAAGGCCCGCAGTGAGAGCCGAAACGTAGAAAATAAAACGATTTTTCAACAACTGTAATCGTTTCTTATGTTTTTTATTGATTGGACCGTAAGACCGAAGAAAGATAAGTTTTTAAACTTTCAAATTTGGAATTTGTGTATCTCGGTTTTATTTTTCATTTTATTTATGTATTTTATGTTTTGTCAAAGTTCTTTTTGGGTTTAGAGTTTGCTGTAGGTATATCGAAAAGTCAGGGATTGTTGAAAAAAGGTCAGGGAAAAGTCGGGGAAATTAAAAATGGAAAGTCTGTGGCAACCCTGAAAAGCTACTTTTTAAAATAGTTTTTCCTTGAGGATACTTTTTTGATACTTTTTTAGTTCCATAGAGCACTTCGATGCCTGCAATATTGCGTACCGTGATTTAATTGCATTAAAAATAGTTTCGTAATTGCTCGTTTATGTTATTTTTGTAGACAAGATTTCATTTTCAAAGTTTGCGAAATTTAAAATTGTATGGTTAAAAAAACATGGTTAATATATTGAAAATATATTATATGATACTTTTGTAAAGTAAATGGCAGAATGCCCAGAGGTAGACCGCCGAAAGAATGGTTAGAATCTGTAAATGAGACATTAATTCGTAGAGACATAAGAAGCCATAGAAACACAAGAGCTTGAATGAAAAAATGCATGGACGTGAAGGAAGCTAGAGTAGTATGCCAGGACAGAAAAGTGTGGCGACAAATAGTTTGTAAACAGAGTGACAGTAGAATGAATGACGCCTGAAACAAAGGCCTTGGATACTAATGGGTCCAAGTGGAGAACCATACATAACAATTTTGTGAGGCTCTTCACTTGGGGTGATCGCTAGAGAGATTGATCAGCAACCTGGGTCGGAGCAGTGTTGCGGAATAAACGTGTCATTTAAATAAATAACACGAGAATTCCAGATCAATCTAAAATATCTATACCTAACACTTATATACCTATCTACCTCATACCTATATACCTACCTACCTTATACCTATATACCCATATACACACTACTATTTTCCAACCGAGCAAGTCGCGCCTACCCCGAAAGGGAAATGGCTTAATGGTATAATAATAATAATTGAATGTGTATTATTATTATTGTATTAAGAACATTTTACAATTTTCTATTGATACGTTCCCAATGAATAATTTCAAATTAAAAGCCTTAAATAGTTAAACAATTTTAAGTTGAAGATTTTTCAAAATGAATAATTTCATTTTGAATCAGTTTTGAAAGATTATAGTTAGTACTGTAATTATTTTATGTTTGAAAGCCTCAAAATATAAATTAGTTAATATAATTGCCCTTATTTTTAAACTCTGCCATTTCAAATGGTTCTTATTTACAGACTATCTATTTTCAAAAGTCTCGAATTGTAATTGATTTCTATTTTTGAGGCCTGCCCTTTTACAATTTTCAATGTTTTATTTTGAAATGATCGTCTAATTTTTAAGAGATAGGGCCTCTAATTCAAACTTATTTAACTTACTAAGCTTTCAATCTTAAAATTTTACACTACTGAATGTTTGAATTTCAATTGTTCTTATTTGAATGCTTTCATTTGAAGTTCAATTTTCCATATTTTGTATCCATTTTTATTAGTATTTCATGTTCAAAATATAAAGAATATATAGAGAAAAATGCTACTTTCTCAATTTATACAAATATAAGGAGTTTAAGAATATATCACATCCCCTCTTTAAAATAAAAACTCCTTCGTTTCTTATCTAAAATTTTTTTTATATTTCAAATTAATTTTTCGAGCAAAAAGATAACAGAGGAAACAGTTGATTTAATTTGCACAAAAATAATTTTTTAACTTTTTTCTCGATTTTTTGTTGTCAAAAATATTTTGGAAGATACCAAAAATTTAGGGCAAAAAACCTAGTCGACAGGAGTTGTTATCGTTTTTAAAACATGTTTGGTACTCTCTAATTCTGAATAAGTGAAAATTTTACTAATTGAATTAAGAATTGAGCGTGTTTCACTACTGAGATAGTAGCATTTTAGTATGTGACTAACGACCCAACGTGTGTCTGATGTGTGGCTTTGTTTTTTGGAATTTTACGGTGTTTTTGTGAGTACAATGAACTTGAAAATTTTACACAATCGCGTTATTTTTTATTAAACTAATGATTTTCCACTATCGAATTAGTAAATATTTTGAATAATCTAATTGGTACATCATTTTCTATTATTCTTTAGTGGCTATGCTTTAGTCGACAACGATCTTTTTTTTGCGGGCAAGATATTTTTTTAACATTAGTTAAATAATACTATACTGTACTATATTTCAACCACAAAATTAAACAAATTACTTTGAAATTACAGGTAAACTGTCGTTTTGTCAGCATTTAGTTATATATTTGGAAACCAATTTTTCTCGCTTGGATAACAAAACTAAAAAAAATTTTGATTTTTCAACTTTTCAAAATTACGAGGCATTTTCAAGTGAGAACCTTGGAAAGACGGGAGGGATGAGTTGACACATATTCTGATCGATGTTGATGGTCCGGGTCAAGATGCGGGGCATATTAAATGGGCGATCTTGGATTGGGGGGGGGGGGTAGAAGTTGGTTGCGATCCTTTCCTTTCTTAAAAAATCGTTTTCACAAGATCTCGCATAGATTGTTGTTAAAAACCTTATTGGTTGCATACTGTGTGAACATGACTGTCTTTTAGTGGCTGTTTAGTTTTCTGTTCTTAACTTTTTGACATGTTTTAAAAATGACAAAGGATTCTATTCACAACCCCCTGACCATATGAAATTAGGTTATATTATTATATTAGTAAATCAAAAATTTCAAATAAGTAATTTTTGTTTCATGATAAAAATTGTCTCTGAATTTTTCTAAACATTATTAATAAAAAGAAAATGTTAATTGTAAATGTTTTTTTTATCATTGGGAAATAATTTTGTTCTTACATTTTGTTACAATGCTATAATTTGTCTGTACCGGCAATCAGAAAACTACCAGTACCGGTACTCACAATAAGATCTCTGAAATTTTTTAAAATAATTTATGTTTTATTTTAAAAGATTATATTTAAGTTTTGAATCCAAAATATGTCGAAAAAGAATCTGTAAGATTTTAAGACAATTATTTTAATTTTTCAGGATCTTAAAATTTTTTAGGAAAACTTTGAATTATTTCAAAAGATATTTCGAAGATGTCGAAGTTTTGCAAAGATTTGAAAATAATTTAAATTTTAAGAAAATTTCAAAAAATTAAAAATAAAATGTAGATTTTCAAGAGAGTAAACAAACTTTTCTAAGATTCCTGGGAAAATATCAAATTATTTTTTATTTTGAAAAACGAATTTTAAAAGGAAATTGAAAAAGATTTTGAACATTTCCAAACAATTTCCTAAAATAAAAAATCATGTAGCAGATTTTTAAATTTAAAGCAAAACTATTCAATTTTGCAACATTACAAAATTTTAGAAAGAAATTCAAGTAAGTTTAAGAGATATTTAGAAGTTTTCAAAAGTTAAAAAATCATTTTAAATTTAAAAAGATTTCAAAGAATTTTAAACAAACTGTATATTTTTGAAGATTTAAAACAGAAAATTTAGATGCTTTTTTTTAATTTTGAAACATTTCAATAGAATAAACAAATTTCCTTAAGATTTCTGGGATAGTTTCAAATAATTTTTTTATTTTGAAAAATTAATTTTTCATCATACCTCATTTGAAAATTCAACGTTCGATGCCTGTGGAGCGGGTCGAAAATCGAATTTTCAACCCTAGTTGTAAATAAATTAAATAAAATACAACCCTAGTTGTAAATTAAATTAAATGTAAATGGCGGCGTGAATCACCGCAATTTACATTTATCTGTCACTTTCTTCCCTAGGGTTGACAATTCGATTGTCGACCCGCTCCACAGGCACCTCAAGTCAAAAACGAATCATTTTAAGATATTTAAAAGATTTAAAAAAATTTTCCAAATAATTTAAAATATGAAAAGATTTTAATTAATATGGTCATCCACAAAAATGTTGTTTGCCTTATAGTTAAGATTTTTATAAACTTTGACTCCCAAAGAATTTAAATTTGAAATTAAAGCTTAATTTCGTTTATTTAATAATTTATAATATATTATGAAAAAGTGACAAAATATCCACCGGAAATGTCGATTTTTTAAACGAAACAGTGGCGCCCACATGGTGTGACGTCACGCGCCTTCAAAGCTGAAGAAAATACATGGTTAGTTGGATAAAAACAATTGAAATAATTAATCAACGTTTTTTGCCTAAAAGTTTTTATATTTCATGGAGTATCAGTGTGTCTGGATGCGTTAAAGTAAGTTTGGATAATTTTCCAAAATTGATTACACTTATGTTAAGCGATTTATTTGCCAAGTGCTCCTATTTTAACGTAGCTGAGACTCGAGGTGTGAAAGCGAAAAAATAAGTAAATGGGATGAATGACGTACACCCATTGAAACATTTATTTTTATTTAATTTATTAATTCAGAATGATAATTGCTTTAGACAAACCGTAACAAATATGCAATATTGGCAATGTTGCATCCAGAAGACCGAACGTCACTTTTTTTATAGACGTTTTTATAAATACTTTGTTGAATACTTCTATAAAAATTTCTATAAGATTTATAATTACTTTTATAAATGTTTTATTTTATAATATTTGTTGCGTAAATGAACGATTTGATTTTGCGAGGTTATAGCTCACGCACATACATCCTGGCATACTATATATATATATATATATATATATATATAACATCGTTGAACATAAGTCAATTACTAGTTTTATGTCACGCCGAACAATTTTTTACCATTTTTTTCGTTTCGCACCTTTGGCAAAGATATATAATATCATTGCCTTTGGGTATGGATATAAATAATTTTCCTGGTTTTTTGACAGAGCCGCAAGCTTTTGAAGGCGTGCTACGCCACATCAATATGGCGGGATGGGCGCGACCAAAATAAGAATTTGAAATGTATACACATTTTGCTTTTTCAAATATAAATTCGAACAAAATTTTTTTCTTACAGTGTACTGGTATTATTAGTGATTTTAGAGCATATACTTTAATATTCAAAAATAAAAAATAAAATTAGTGGATGACCCTATTTAACAAAAAATATAGATTTTTGGAAACTTCGAAATAAAATTTGGAAGCTTTTTAGGATTTTGAATGGTTTTGAAACAGGCTGCATCTAGAAAATGTTCGCCTTGGGAAAATTTTAAATTATTTAAAAAAAATCAATTTTAAGCTAATATCTAAAGGGTTGAGGATATTCGTACGGTCGGCTGTACACAATCTTGCAAAATGATTGGTGGATCTGTAGAGGTGTTACAGGGTGGGGGATGATGGACAAAATTTTCACCAATCATGCTACTATATACTGTCCGGTCGCCTTACGAATAGCCACTTCGTCTTTAATAGTATATTTCGATACGAGAGGACAAACGTGCGTTTTTTAAACACTTCAAAAGATTTCCAAAATTGTCAAAAAAAGAATCTGAAATATTTGAAGGCAATTTTTTTAATTTAAATTTTTTTTTCAAAATGTTAGAAATAATTTGAATCAGTTTAAAAGATATTTCGAAATTTTAGAAGTTTTGAAGAGATTAAAAATATTTTAAAACTGAACGATAGTTAATCGAAAATTTTACTTTGTATTCAAAATTAATTTTTCCCTCAAATCAAAACATTTGACGTGCGGCACGACTGATGATGCTAGTGTACATGGAGAATAGACATAAGGAGACCAAAGTAATGTAACCGAAAATAAGCACATTTTTGTCGTATAAAAAGGGTTACAATACTGCCCGAGTTATGGCGCTAGTCTTGCACGTAGAAAAATGGCCGCCGTATATGTTGACATCTTACATTATTTACCAATGTGATTATAATAGAAATGTATAAATTATTATTAAGACGGAGAAAATTTATTTTACTTATCTCGAAATATCGGTGATTCTATATAATTGAAGTGATCCTGCAATGGACGTGGTAGGTACTTCAGATTTATTGCACAAACGTGGAAAAAAATAAGGATATAACCAATCTTTGATATAACTGATCAGTTTTCAATCTTGTACGCATACACATCACAGAACTGATATCGGACTTCCACTTTAATATAACAGTTTTTACATTCCAATATCCTTTAAATGCCTCAACATATTGTTTTAGTCTTTTAGGAATTTTGTATTTTTGTTTAGGGTTATATCACAGGTTATATTTACACGGACCATGACGGCGGCCATCGTTACCCGAACCACACTAGCGCCGCGCTCGAGAAGATCTAGCATTTCGATGCGCTATTGTACATCCGACAGAAAAATGCTCGTTTTTGGTGAAGTCAATGTACAGGACTTTGGGCTCCTTATGTCTATTCTCCATGCTAGTGTAGTAAAAATAGTAAAGTAACCTCAAAAGTATCGTAATTTATCTCCGGAAACATTTGCCGGGATCCGATACATTACGGTTATAAAAAGCAATATTCTACCGTAGAGGGAAGATTACGATTCTACATTCTGTAAATAGTCTCAGTTATGTGCATTAGTAGCTCTCAGGCTCAGATAAAAAAAACGCGGGAAAATTTGAACCCGGATGTTGGCAACGTGCATGCCGGAGGAAGTCGAAGCGAGCCGAAGTCATTGCGCATCGATCCAGTCAATCTCGTGTGACCTGTGTCGTTGTGTCACAATACTACTACCGTGTCGTAGTTGTTTCTTCGCGCTTTCGCGAAGTGTTTTTAATCTAATTTGTCATCAAGCAAGTCTGGAATTTTTCTCCAAATGTAAGTACTCGACTTGCAATTGTTACAAGCTTCACCTGACTCCAATATCTCGGTCTTACTCGTCCAAAAGTCGCGCGTGCGTCACCGTACCTGATGCTTTCCTGCACCTTCAAGATGGCCGTCAGTTGACGCAATTCTCTATTCACCCTGAGACCCGATCTCTAGACTATTCCGTGTGTTTCTCGTCGTAAACCCTCCTCTCGGCCGACAGAAATGCAGACAGTCAACTCCAGGAATCATTGACCACTCTTAAAAGCAACTACGTAGCATGGCCTAGCTGTTAAGGTTGGACGCTTCATGTCTAGCATTGATTTTCCGTGATGCAAAACGTGTTCCCGCGTTCGCCTTAAGTTTTAATTAAACTTTTCAGTTTTCACATTCCACATCAAGGATCTTTGGTTTTTCAAAATTCCATTTTTCTCTGGTATTCTTTGTAGTTTTTGAGGCGCGCTTTGCTGTGAGTCGTTGCTAACACTTTTTGTGTCCGAATATAAAAGAATGCATGTAATCTATTTTATGGGTGTTCCTAACTATTTTGATTCCTCACTCGTTTATTATGCAGTAAGCATATTTTTAGTTCTTCGATTTGTGTTTATAGATGTATCAAAAAGTGAAAGGGAATTCAATTTCAGCTGTGAACAATAGAAATCGCCCTATTTTATTAATATTATCCTAGTTTTGTAGGTCGTAATTTACTTGCATATGAGTGAATTTTTAGATTTCTATTGGTTACATAGCACTTTTTCCAGTTATTTGATGTAAAACCTGATGTTTCTGGATTCATGTATATTTTATTCGATTATGCTTTGATGCTTGTTATTGCTTTATAGGGAGTTTATTCTTAAATTTCAATTATCTTAATAATTCTACATGCATATCATTTTTTGTCTTAACTTCAAAGTAACATCTATTGAGTATTACGATAATGTACATTTTTTATTGTTTTCCAGTCCCTAATTAATGTTTTATACTCATAATACATATAGTTTATTTAAATTATGTTTTTGAAAGATAAAAAAGAAACTTCTAGTACTGAAAAACAACATAGTACCAATGCGCATGCTTTATTCTAGTCTCGGTCAGTGCCGTGTACAAATGTTCCTAAAGACACGAAGAAAATTAGTTTTTGGTTATTTTTAATTTGATTAGAATACAGTTTTTTGTGATTTGTTTCGTTAAGAACGGAATATAGAATATAATAAAAACTATTTCTAATCTAATGTCAAGGATACATTCTTAAGGAGAAGTACCGGTTAATCGTTGAATTTAATTTATGTTGTGTTTTCAAAATTTGTTTTTAGCACCCATTTACATTCAGAATAATATCCGTGAATTAAGGGAACATTAAAAATTGTATGAGCGTGTCAGAATTATTCAACCCATTTTTGGTCGTAAATTTTCACACATATTTCAACCCTTTTCTTGTTATTTTCTCCACATTTAATACATTCAGGGAAAAATTAAGCAAACTCTTGTATGGATTGCGTGATATCCTTATTTAATCGAAAGATAACAATTTTGCAATGTTTCAGTAGCAAAGTTAGTGAACAAACGCTGTTATTAATATTGTCATAATTATTTTTAAAGTGGTGCATTTGTTGCAAAATAAAGAGAGAAACGAGAGAATGTTTTTTTATTGTAAGAAATTAACGAGAAATTCCAACGGATAACTTAGAATTTTTGTATTTGCTGGATCATGAATTCATCATCTTTTTCGTACGTACAAACAAATAAGATTTACACTTAATTGTTTTAAAGCTTACACTGATGAAGGAAAGTTTGGATTCATTTCCTTCGACCGTTTGAAAATTCATTCTTTTCTTCATTGACGAATATGTCTCCAGAAACTGTATCGACGACTTTGTAAGTGAAATCATCTGAAAGGCTAGGAAATTTTGCGTCGAAGCCGCCTACGTTGAAATATCGAGTCAAAAAATATTTAGCTTCAAAGTCAAGTTTTTTAAACAAAATTAACGTTTTGAAATCTCGAGTAAACTCTTTGCCAAGTCTAGAAAAGTGTTCCTAACAATTTGGCAAAATCACGAAATCGAGAGAAAATCTTACTCTTTAAATCTAAATTAAATACCCAATTAAATATTATGTAATTGCTGAGTATTTATAAACAAAATATTTACTGGTGTTTATACATTTTTTGAGCCAAAAGTCCGAGATTCGTCGTTAACCTTCATTATGTAATATGGAATCGGACGTTACAGGTTTATAACAAATGAAGCTCAACGACGAATCTATGGCTTCCCAAAAATGTCTATTGCATGAATAAATATTTGCCATGAATGCTCAGCAGTTACATAATATTTACTCATGTTCTTGATTAAGATTTCAAGAGCTGGGTTTACTCTTGATTTCATGATTTTTCTAAATTTTTAGGAACTTTTTTATGGTATACTTTAGGAACACTTTTCTAGTTTTGTTGAAGTGTTGATTTCAAAATGTTCATTTTTATAATAAAAAAAAAACTTTGTCTTTGAAGCTAAATTTTTGTTGACTTGTTCATTAAAATAATTTCAACGTAGGCGGATTCGGCGCGAAATTTTCTAATCTTTCAAATGATTCTACTTGTAAAGTCATAGATACAGTTTTTGCACAGATATTCGTCTTTGAAGTGAAATCTGAATTTTCAAATGGTCAAAGGAAATGTACCCAAACTTTCCGTCGCTAGTGTACAATTTAAATATGTTCCAAGCTTTAGTTTGTTTCAGAAGTTTTAGAGAAATACATTATAATCCACTTTTTTTAAATCTTAGAAGCCATCGGTCCAATTTTTTTTTAACTGGGTATAAGGCAGCAAAATGCAGGATACTGCAAGAAATAAATGATAAGATTTAAAAAAGAAATCAATAATAAAGATAACTATCTAAAGCTTTAAATGCCTAAGTTCACCAAAATTCAGAATCTTTTCATGAAAGATCTCCATTTGAAAAATGTATTATTTCACTGAATCTTTTTTTATATATATTTTTGGGGATTGCCTACCATAAATGTTTTTTTTTATTTCTGAAAAATATTGAATAATAAATATTTAAAAATTGGGTTCTAATAGTAGTTAGAAATATTCTTTTAATTTACACAATGCTTATTCAAATTATAAAATGCTGACATTCATTCTTCTTGAGTTTTTTTGTTATTATCAAATATCTAGGCCACGGCAATTGCTTGTTAACTATATGTAGATCAAGAATTAGATCAAATTCTTATTTGACATGGTTTAAAAATCGTTCTCATAATTTTATAAAAAGCATATCATTGTTTTTATACGCTTTTCCTAAGTTGCACAATTTAAATTTTGAACCATTCATAATGTAATTTAAAAAATTGTAAGCCTTTAGGAATGCAAAATTTTTAGTTGCAACGCTCAAAAAATGAATAATTGAAAGGTGAACTATTTGTAATTAAAAGGACATTAAATTGTAAATACCTTAAAATTGTACGATTTTAGATTGAACAATGTTATATTTAAAATTATACAAATTTAATAAAATTATATTTGAAATGAAGCGTTGCAAGAAGTCTAGATTTTGACCTTCTCATCCAGAATGAGAAGATTTTATTTATGTATATTCGAGTGAAAAATCTTTCTTTTTATAAATTAAAAAATAATCGAGAGAATCATTTTCAAAATAAGTACTAAAATTGTTCTTTTTGTATCCAGAATTTACATATCTGTCAAATCTCTAGATTACCGCGCCTTCCAAAGTAGCATTTTTTATTACTATTTTTTTAATTAGTAAATTAGGAACACAGATCATTTGAAATTCATTTGACAATTGACAGTAAGTTTCCTTCTCGGCGATTAGAAACTCTCCCACGTGTCATTTTCCCAATCGTAATGGGTTGTAAGTCATCTTTGATTATTATCGTTCCTTCACGATACGAATACCCACCTTTTGCAGAGCGTTTTGAGCCGATGTCCTCGTCTTCGTTTTCGAAAGAGAGTGACGTACAACAAGCATCGACTTCACGCTCCTGGATTTCATCCGTCTTCGATTTTATTTGGGATCAAGTGAGCTACTTGCGCCCTTCAAAAGTAAGTACTTCCCTGATTGGCCCCCAGCATAAAAAGCACGGATTTAATTGTTGGATTGTGTATCGTTCCTAGTACGAGACTGCCTGTCATGGATCGTTATTGGTCGTTAGATATTTAATATCGTATAGCTGCTCCTAGTCTTTAGTGGAATGAGGCGAACTTTTTTTTTTACTAAAAAAAAGTCATGTATGTAACTTAGATTAGAAAGGCAAAACCATTTCGATCATCTCTTTCCTTTTCTTATTCATTAAAGGCAAAACCATTTCGATCATGTCTTTCCTTTTCTTATTCATTTTATAAGTATCAATTGATTTTTGTTATTCTTTTAGATGCATATTTAGTCGAAACGCTTCACTGAACGTCGGGATATTATTCTATACTTTAGCGAGTCTAGCGATTCAAATTTCGATTACGTCGATTTTAGTTATTCTACATCGTTGTAGTATTGTAAGAATTAGAAATATTATAGAGAAGCATTCTGCACATTGACTTTAAGTATTGTAAACAATAAGTGACTCTTTATTATTTAGTTACATTATTTCACTTAGCAACTTGCAGTTTTTAAATGCAATATAGGGTTATAGGCATCTGTTTGAAAATTTCAAATGTACAATGTACATTATTAATGTAAAGATTATATTTATTTTATTTTCGATTCTGAAAGGCATATTGTTTCAATTCCCAAAGCGGTAATTAACCAATCTTAAGCAAATATTCACTTTATTTCTAATATGTAATTTTGTATTATTATAGGAGTATTACAATAATTTATTACTTGCAGATGCCACGCAGCCGAAGACATCATCGTTCGCGCAGTCACTCAAGATCGAGGTCGAACTCTGGTTCTCCACAGTTCGAAAACAAGCGCAGGCGAATTGATTATGAGAGTCCGCAGAGCAAGGGTACATACAGGTAAGACATTAAATTTCAATAAACAATTTAGATAAGTAACAAAGTCAAATTGTTATTTCAGCCTCAAGGATTCTTAAAATGTCTTAATTCACAGATAGGAGATAACTGTTCTTTTTTTACTTCAACCGCATTGAGTATTATCGATACTGTATGTTTTTTTAATTTTTTCGGTGTCATATGTAATGTTTCTAATATATTAGGGATTTGGAGAAGGTTTTCGAATTGTGAAAAATGCTGTATTACAAGTAGCTTGAAAATTAAAAATGAATTACAAGTTGTAACAAAAAAAAAGAGAACTTTAAATATAGAAATGAAGAAATATCATAGAAATTGTAATAATTTTAAAATTTAAAGGAGGTTTTTCGGGTTTCAATCGTGGGCAAAACTACGAATTAAGATTCGTAGTTTTTCACACGATTGAAACCCGAAAAATCTCCTTTAAATTTTAAATATATTACAATGAATCATCGTGAAAGCATTAAATCTATTATTATAGAAATTGTAATTAATTGACATGGGTTATAAAGTATAGAATGAAACTGTGTGATAAATGGTTTCAAAGAGAATATCATAGGCACCTTCAGAACGTTCCTGGGACATGTAAAATACCCGCCTCTTGGCAGCGTTCCACTGGCACCTAAAGGGGATTTACCGTTATTGTTACTTTTAACAACAAATTTTTCGCAAACCGTAAGAGATCGGTAAAAATGGATGTCATTTTTGAGTTTTGAGTATCGCGTACACTACCCTATAATGTGATATCCATATCATAAACTAGCAATCGAGTTTTACATATTTCTTACGGTTTATGCGATATTTATTGATAACAATAACGATAACGGTAGGTCCTCTTTAGAACGTTCTTAGACCGTCCCAAAGGGGCGGACATTTTACACGTTCCGAAGGTTCCCGTGGAACGTTCCAGTAACGTTACATTCTATCAGGGTGGTAGCCGTTACGAACTTTTTTCAAAAAAACATTGTTAACGATATGTATGGTTTCTGGATGTTATTAGAATTAACTTTTCCCATTTATGGAAACTGATGCCTTCTTCCTTCAAAGAAAATCGTTTTTAAATGTCGATGAGTTGGATTAAATTGGCGCATGCACCACATTACGAAGTACTCTTTATTTAAGTGATTTTATAGAATAAATGTAGTAGTAGTAGTATACCATTAAGCCATTTCCCTTTTGGGTAGTGTTTCTAGGTGGATAGTTTCTTGTAGTAAATAACTACAAGTTGGGCTCACCACACCCACGATGAGAATAAATGAAAAATAAATAAATTAAATAATTAAATAAATAAATTCTAATAATTAGAATAAATGTAATAATCTAAAAAAGATAATTCGTCTCAAGAATTATATTTTAACGAGATGTCAATATTTTTAATTTTAAATATGGTTCTCAATATTTAATATTAATAAATTAATGTAGATCTTGAAAGAATTACTCACTTGAACGAAATTTGAATATTCAAGGCACAGTTTTAAGCTTCCAGGTGCGTAATACATTCTTTAAAGATCTGCAATAATTGTTTAATTTTAGGGATACAACTTTCATATAAATGTAAATTTAATATATTCGAAAAAGAAATACGAGAAAAATCTACGGTCAAATGTATATACCAATATTTTGTGATTTTTGCTCTATTTTATAAACTTTTTTTAATATTGAAAACAATATTTGATTTAAAAAATATTGGCATCGTGCAAATATCATTCTTTAGTCGCAATATGTTTTTTAGATCATTAAATTATTTCGTATATTCACTTAAATAAATAGCATTTTGTAATGTAAGCATGCGCCATTTTCATCAGGGTTCGGAACGGGATACTTTTTAGTAACTTAATTACTTTTTTGATCCGCGGTTACTAAAAAGTTACGTATTTTATGAAAAGGTTAGTTTTGGTTACATTTTTTGACCGAAATAACGAAATGAATTGATTCATTAATCGTATTATTTAAAAACTTGTGAAAATTGTAAAAATTCAAATTTTTCCAGGATATTTGGCACTTTTAGAGTCAGGAAATTTAAGGAATACCAATAAAATAATAATTAGTTCGTATATAAAATGTAAAAAGAGAGCTATCAATTAAATTATTATGAATCCTGATAAAAATTGGAATTTAGATAAATTAATAGTTTTTAATTTAAAATTTAAATCTTTTTTGTTGAAATCTCGAACTATTTATTATATTCTTCGATAAGAATTTATCTTCTTTGGTTGAAATTCGGTTAATGGTTGAACCGTTTTTCTTAAAACTTTATTTTTTTGTTGAAAATTCGTCTTTTTTGTAGAAAAATAATCTTCTGGATTGAAAATCACCCTTTTGTTTAAAAATACATAATGTTATTTGAAAATCCATCTTTTTAGTTAGAAATGTACTTACGTTGTTAAAAATTCGTCTTTTTCAGTTAAAGATTCTCCTGTTTTCGTAGAAATTTTAATCATTTGGTTGACAGGTAACTTATTTGCCAAAAATCTATATTTACTGGTTCAAAATTCAACTGTTTTGTAAAAATTGGTCTTTTTGGCTTAAAACCTCAACAATTTGGTTGAAAAATAACATATTTTGTTGAAAAATCGTATTTTTTTAATCAATTCTACTGTTTTTTATATTAAATTCAAATCTGTTTTGGTTATTATATCAACCATTACATTTTTCGTTAACAACTCATCTTTTTTAGTCAAAAAAATTCAACCATTTTGTTAAAAGTTGAACTACTTTCTTAGACATAACTTTTTTTGTTGAAGATTCATAATTTTGGTGGAAAGTTCGTCTTTTTGGTAAAAAATCTTTCTTTTTGGTTACTTTTTTGCCACATCAAGATACATTATATATATTTGCCACATCAAGATATCCCAAAAATATCGTAATTTTTTATCATCCCGGGTTGCAGTCAAAAATTAATCTAATCACACTTTTTTTTGACAGCCTTCCAAATATTTTTTCACAAAGTGCAGCAAAGAATATGCAGGCACAGTAATTTGTGTAGGTGTCTGCTTATTGAAGCCAAGTAGCGGCTTTTGCGACATTCAGCTTCACCCTTTCTTCCGTCCTTTTTCGTGTACTTAAATTCACAATAGATCCTTATCCACAGGCCTCTGGAGGTGGAAATTGGCAGTGAATACTTGCGGATTGTCATTGTCAGTTGCAAATTTGTGTTAGAGGTGTGTTGGAAGGGGAGTAATGGAGTATAAGTAGTATAACTGTAGGGGAGTCGGCTGATCGCTGCGGATGCACTCTGTCCCTATCGAGGCAATAACCAATGGCGTTCCTTGGAGGCCAATGCCGCCAAGGACCCCCTCCTACTCAATAAACTGCGACCCTCGGGGAGTGGATAGCAATGGATTGTGGATTGAGATTCTCCATGAATTTCTCATGACTGCCAGTCGCAGTCGGTACTGAAGCTCGAACAGTCGCACCGGAAAAAGGATTCTCCTAAGACGTTCTTGTGCTTACGTTTACGTCAACGGCTCGTCGTCAGCCGCTAGTCACAGAAAGTAACACTTCCTGTCGATCGGCAGACTACGTTTTGCGTGAGTGTCTCGATCACGGTGGACAAGTCGGTCTTTTTCAACATATAAGTTATCCGCGTTTCTCTAAATTCGCCATAAATTAAACTTAAAGCATAATCAAACAAAATAATTAAACAGGTCAAAACTTCTTAAGTGCTTCTGAAGATACTCTAATCAAAAATATTCTTGATAGGATCTAGGTGCGGTAATAAGAAGTGGAACTCTTGAAAATGATATATTTAATATATTTTGGATTGCATATTTTGTGTCAGGATCGTTGTTTGTCAGATATGTTATGTCGAAATTAAAGAGTGTTGAGGGAGTTATTCAGGGAGTTCTGAATGAAACTTTTGTGCTTTTATTGCCGGTAATTAGAAGTTGACACTTGCCAGAAGTTTGTGATATATCTTTAGACTGCCTGATTTCATAGCAGTAAATCGTAATTTCATCTCTCCGTGACTCATGTCAGTTCATTCTTAGCGAGCACTCTCGAGCATAAAGTGTGACTTTTCCTACGACTATCCTAACAGGTTATGTTCTGAGGCGGTGTTGCGATTTCATAGCACTCGTGAGGCAATAAATCAGTTTTGAAATCGTCATTTTCAATGAGATTGGAGCGTGTGCATTACTATCAGAGTTCCAGAAGAAACTCAATTAAAATTGTAAATCTAAAAATTAATTAGTTTCAATTAAAAACTAATACTTAATTATAAAAGATTAAAAACGATTAGATTTATCAAACTGTACAGGCTTCAACTACAAATCAAGAGACTCGATATTCTTGTTCAGATTAAAAGTAAGTTTTCTTGGTTTCATGAGTTATCACGAAAATGTCCTTAAGTCAACATAGTTGAATGTGATAAATATAATTTTTCATTCACATTCATGTATTTCTTTCGCTAAATACAAAGCAATCTTGACTGCATGGAATCATGCCTGCATATTGTACCGTTTTGCTCTGACATTTTATCTAGAAGCAGTTGTTTCCTTCGAATCTGATATAGATGTGCGCGAAGTTGTAAGTCTCTTTCTCACTCGATGATCTGGTACATATCCGATTTCGAAATGAACACACCACGCCGATCTATTTGAACGTCATTCTCATTAAAGTCTTTGGCAATACCGCCGGATTCTGCGCCAATCAATTTTCGCCTCTGGCCTGAATCGATGGCAGAAACAAAATAATCTCTAGCAATCAGATATACAGTTGATCTTCTCAATGAAATAACCTTTGCAAAATTGTGATTGAAAATGAACACATTTTCGAGGTATAATGGCTTTATTATAATAACTGTGTTTAAAGAATTTATTTATTTAATACAAAAAGAAAATATTGTCGAAATATTTAAGTTAGTATCCGCAGAACAATCTTATCTTTTTGTTTGTCTATTTTTATGATTCAATTCGTCGATTGCCCGTAACGTCGTTCGCGAAGCGATCTTTATCAATTTATTTCCACTTCCGACTGTCAGTAAATATTAATCAAAAATCGCAATCGATATTACGCGATTAGAGGTAAGAAGTGGGTGATCAAGGCCGGGTGAAGGAGATATTCCTTATTTGGGGATCAATTTAGATACGTGAATGCTAGGTCAGATCGTACATAATTCATTGCTCGTATGCCCTTTCAATCCGCTTTATTTGCAGACGTCGGATATAGAATTGAATGTATGAAGTCTGGAATAAAAATACAATGCAAAAGAAAAGCGCGGGGTGGCTGTTCTGAACGAGTGGCCTTTTAGGGGAGTTCTCAAGTTACTCATGACAAAACGATCTTCACACCAGTATGTTTTTATACGAACAGCATTTTCTGATTCAGAAAGACATTCGATTTTAATAGTTATATTGCAAAATTAGCTTCTAAGATAAGATGATGAATTACAATATTAATTGTTTCGTGTTCAAAATTAATGTGCATGTTTGTCACTTTCTGGAATTTTAAATCACGTGTCCAGCATTTAGTTTTCCTGCCTACAAGCTTGCCAAAATTTCCTTTTAATTTTGCCATATTTGTTAAAAGTGTTAATAAGTTCATATTTAAAAATTTCAAATTTTAACAATAAAATTAATAATTTTGACTGGAGTCTTCCAAAATTAGACATTTTAATTTAAAGCCTTATGATTAAACTCTGGCAAATAATAAATTTGGAGCGTTGCTATAGCGTCAGTGAATTTCTTCCAAAATGAATTATTTTAGATCGAAACATTCCAATTTTTTTCGCTTCAAACTTAAACGGTTCAGAATTGTACAATTTCTTTTACAATTTTTACAAAATATTGCTAAATTCTGATTAAAACTATCCAAGGATACTTTTAAATTGAAACGATTAAAATTAAATAATTTTCCTTTGAAACCATTGAAAATGTTTAACACAAAATTTTAAGTGTGAAGCCTTTTAAATTGAAGGGTTCAAAGTTGTACGGTTTCAAATTCAAATTAGTTACAGTTGTCCAAATTCGATTTTAAAGCCCGAATGCTTAAATAATTGAATAGTTTTAAATTAAAAATGTATAGATTGGGACATTTTTCATTAATCTACATCCAAAATTGTCAGTTCACTAAAAAAAATCATAATAAAAACATGCCTCTCTTTTCGCGGTTACCTCAGCAAGAAATTAGTTAAAAAGATTTTCAAAATTTTTTTAGAAAGCGTATTTAATTTCGTGTCGATTAGGCCCTGCTTGAAGTGTTTCTTATAAAAAGGGACCCAGACAGCATGTTCGCTAAATTTAAGTTTAAAATCTCCTCTTTGAAATAAGACCAAAATATAATTAAATATTTACTGATTATCAAATTATCATGAAAAATGTGGAAGCGTGCCCAGGATGAAAATCTGTTCGTCGAGTGACAGTCGAACTTCTTATCTTTTGTTAACGCATGAGAAACAACAGACGAAAGATTGCGGTCGGCACTCGACCGACCGATTTTCGTCTTGGCCACGCTTCCACATTTTTCATAATGCGAGAACCAGTAAATATTTCATTATATTCTTGGTCTTATTTTAAAGAGGACATTTTAAACATGAATTTACTAAAGTTCAAATTTTTTCCATTCACTTCCCTGAAGCATGCAGAAAGTGGAAGTTGAGAATCGAAAATTGGTCAAAAACTGGCTGTCTGGGCCCCTTTTTATCAGAAATACTTCAAGTAGGGCTCAGTCGACGCGAAATTTAATAAGCTTTGTAACGGTTTTTTAAAAATCTATTTAACTTAATTTCTTGCTGAGATAACCATGATGGACTGACTATTCTGGCCGGTACTGTAAGTATTTCAATTAATAACGTTTGAAATTTAACAATTTTTAGTTTAAAGTATTCAAGAATTCACAATTTTTTTTCAAATTAGAAGCCTTAATACTTGAATAATTATACAATTTTTTAAAACATAACGTTAAAAATTGGGCAGTGTTAAATAGAATAAATTTTAAAGCGTTCAAAATTAAATAATTAAATTTTTCGAAATAATTAGATAAGTTTAAAATGAAAGCCTTAATAATTAAACAATTTTTAATGAGCATCATTCAAAATGTAATAATAATTTAAGTAAGAAAAAAGATACTTTTTTATTTTATTTTGTTTACTTGTTTGAGTTGATAATGTGGCTGGCAGGCCTGTATCATAGAACAAAATGATCTTCATTGCCAGTCAGGAAAATATTTTATAGACGAGCTTTTATACTTCTTGAATTTCCTCGTTAGTTAATTTACATTATGATTGCTTACGTATAAAAGCTTTTCCGGACGTGGTGGTTCAAAATAAACGTCATACATTGTCATCTACTAATCAAGTCGATGCAGTTTGTAACTTATATAATAATGTCTCTCTCACTCTTTGACTATTATCATTATTCTGCATTCTGTAAATTTTTTTATAGAACATTATTATTGGAAGTTGAAACTTTATAATTCGCAAGTTCACAAATGAAATTACACATTATGAACTAATAATTATAATATAAATTACATAGAACCTTTCTTTTCTTATACAGAATTATTTGTGAAAGTCGGACGATGAAATCAATATATCTCCATTCTGTTCTGCACCACATAATTCTTATAATTTATTAAATTATGCAGATTGCTTTGAAGGCTTATAAAAGTGAATGTATGGATTTAAAAAGATTTCCAGAATTTTAAATCTTTTTTCTTTATTATTGTTGTTGTTGTTGGATCTAAAATAAAATAATTTATTAGATGGTATGGAAAGTTTGAAGCTTGGGTCAGTTATTACCGCATTAATCGCATCATTGTTTCTTTTTTCGAGTAAGGATTTCCTTTTATTTAATCATCAGAAGGTTTCTCTGTTTTATCTTCGCGGGCTTCCTACTATGAGCGAAAGTAAAGTTTAATTGCAGTTTCTCCATCGTAAACGATTAGCCACCATTGGCGATTTCGTTGGCATGCAATAGGAAGCTCCAGAATGAAGGTGAATGCAATCTCCTAATCTTGAGTAACCTGCAGTTTCCCGCGATTCTATTAAAATACATTATAGAAATTAGCACGCTGGATTATACATTAATTCATAAAATTCATAAATCTAAATCAGGACTCAGAAAACGAGCGTAAAATTTACAAATTTATCTTGGTTAATTATAATAAAGATAAACCATCTAACTGTCCGGTTAAAAGGTATTAAGCTGGTTGCTTTTAGTAAAGATATATCATAAAGTAAAATAATAATAATAAAATAAAAGTAAGGCAATAATAAATCATGCAGTAAATAAAATAATATAGTTGTGAATATAATAATAATGTAATAAGTTAAAGTTATTATTGTAATTAAGCAGAAAGGTAAAAATTATATCCGGAAAGAAGTGAATCATTTTTGAAAAACATCGAGTCCTTGTCCATCGTAATCGCGATTTTTTCTGATGGTTGTCAATTAAGAAACTGTGCATTCGTCACGTGTTTGCATTGTAAATCTAGGTTGCTTGGTAGGCGGGAGTCGAAGGATGCCGGTGATATCTTACGGCGCTGTCACCAGTTGTGTCACCCTCACCTCTTGGATGTTAAGGTACATTACTTTTTCGAGAATCGAGACCTAGGTCAAGGCTTCAAACCACGTGTCCACTCCATTCAAACCCAGAATGTTTGTTTCTACTAATCGATCGTTTTAATCTCCATCGATCCACTTTCGTCACACGTAGATTTAAGTAATTCAAAATAAAATAGTCATATTAGCACATTTGACCAATTGAGCTTGAAAACTATTTTTATTGTTCATAATCTTTATTGATTCCTATTTATTTTCATTTCTTATAAGATGATTTAAGAAGTCACTTTGCGGTTTCGGGTTATTCTCTTCAACCTGGTATTGGAAAATACGACCTCAGCGACAATTTCACTTATGTACACTGCAAAAAATCTGGTTGAAAATTACATTCGACAATTATCGAATTGTAGACGGTTTACTGTTATTGCCATTGTAATTCTACAGAGTGACTGTGAAGTTGCATCGATTTCCGTATGAATATTACCAAACTTTTAGCAATTTCACAGTAGAAGTGTAATATTACGACGAGAATCATGGGACAGAAAGATACCACTGATTCCGGCCATTCCGACGTTCAATATGTGGCATTCGAGACAAAGTTATTCGCGTCATATGTGCGTATATATTAACGGTCGGACGCGCCGGCCTTTTCTAATTATTTTTATTGGTTAAAAGATTTAACAATAACTATTAATACATTTAGTGAAGATTCGTTTACGATAAATTTTATGTTTGAAATATACATATATAATGAAGTTTGAAGATCGAGCCATATCTTTGCTCGAGTGTTCAATTTAACCTTTTCTAGTTTGAATCAGATTGGGGAAAATCTAAATTGACGAAATTCATATGCGTTATATAAAGAAATGTATAGGTATTGCTAGATTTTTGTATTTTGTAAATGATAAACGAATTGTCAGGTTATGTTCCTTAAGCATATTTATCAATTTTACACTGTCAGTTGCTTTTCAACTAAATGGTGAAATTCAACCGTCCTGAAATTTACGTTATGGTAATTTTTCTGCCTGCGTGTGATTTTACTGTGTCGCATTATTTTTACAATGTTTCGGTAAAATTACCGCGGCAATCAGTGGTATTTTTCTGTCCCATGATCGCCGTGGTAGTTTTCAATAAGATTTTGTATAGTGTATCTTTTTACTTTGGCCGGCAGTTTTATCAAAGTGAAAATTATCTATTTTAAAAAAGTGATGTAAAGAATGTAGTATAAGAATATTTCAAGGCATTTCCAAGAATATTTTGAGGTTTCAATAAGATTTAAAAGTTTTCAATAGGATTTAAAATATTTCACGCGATATTACAAAACTTGTAAAGGTTTCAAGTGGTTTCAAGAGATTTCTAGAGTCCCCGAAATATTTTAAAAGATGCTAAAGATTGTCGAAATATTTTAAGGAATTTTACAAGAGTCTTTAAGTTACTTCTAAAGATTTTGAGAGGGTTCGTAGGATTTAAAGTGTTTTATAAATATTTTAAGGAATTGCAAAATGTTTTAAAAGATGTCAATAGTTCTCTTAAGGATTGAAAGTAATTTCAGCAGGTTAACAAAATTATGAGACAAGTGAATGATTTTTAAGTTTTTCAAAGTTTTTGAAAATATTTTACGGGATTCTATGGGGTTTCAGAAAAATGTATAGGACTTCATGAGCTTTCAGAAGATTTCAAGGCATTTTAAGATATTTTGAAATGTTTAAAAGGCACCAAAAGATTTTATTATATAAAAAAAGAATTTTTGACTAATTTAACATTTTTCAGTACAACACTTCAGTACTTCAAATCTAGAAAAATTCAGTAATCGCGCACGTGGCACGCGTGTTTTTTGGCCAGTATAAAAAATGGTTTGCAACAATAGTAACTGTATGATTCCTAAATCATTTTTAAAAATTAGAATCAACCAAATATAGTTGTGCCGAAGTTCGTGATTAATAAAATCAGCTATTGATCATTAGATATGAATAAGAATGGCAATTCTTACCTATAGCTGAAAGTCATACACAAAATCAAAATAATTTTCGTTAAGGGCATGCTCTACGGTGACCACGTGACCAAACCAGTCCTCGGTTATGAAATTTTTTTTTTGCGTTCACCATATACAAACGCAATGATATATCGCTCTCAAAATTTGGAATATAGGAAATGATACAATAAATTGCGTTTGTATATTTAGTTTGAGTAATAATTTTGAAAAAAATTATCCATGTAAAAAATAAATGTGTAAAATTATTTTCATTTTTTTTGTGCTCACTACGTCCACACGGATTGAGATATCGTGTTTAGAATTTGAACGATTAAGTAAAAAGCACTAAAGAACGTTTGTATACATCAATATGTTTATAATTTCAAAGAAATTTCCTTTATAAATTGATAAAATAGGATATTACCACTCCAGTCGAGCACTCTGCAGGCAATGTTTGGTTTGATGCATTTCAGATTTTTTGATTCGCGTATGTTGATAACTGACACAAATTTTGGACTAAATCGTCTAAACATTAAAAAAAATCAATATAAACAATAACATTTGCATTATAAACATTTTGATATATACAAACGTTCCTTAGCGCTTTCTATATAACTTTCCAAATCCTGAACACGATATCTCAATCCGCGTGGACGTCGTGAGGACAAGAATAATGAAAATAATTCTACACATTTATTTTTTACTCGGATAATTTTTCTTCAAAATTAGTACTCCAACTAAGAATACAAACGCAATTTATTGTCTCATTTCCTATATTCCAAATTTTGAGAGCGATATATCATTGCGTTTGGACATGGTGAACACCAAAAAAAAATCTCATAACCTCATAACTTCAAGAAAAACCTAGAAACACTACCCGAATCGGGTAGTGTCACGCCTACCCTGAAAGGGAAATGGTTTAATGGTATATATATATATATATATATATATATATATTACCATTTGTTGGAAAACTTGTAAGTAGGCTACTTCACCTCCACCAACAAAACGTATATACAATATATTACTTAGAAATGAAGGATTTATTTACACTCTTAATCTATTTTACCTTAGTTTACTTAGGTATTCTAGTTAAAACTAATCCCTTTAAGGCCATGTCTTACTAACCTCAAAACACCTTATCGACTCTTCCGAAATAACAAACGTTCACACGAATTGAGACAAAACCAAAAACATCTACTATGCAAAAAAAACTTTGAGAATGTATTAAACGGAGAAAATTATGATAACTACGCAAGATTTAACCTTTTTTTTTTAGTAAAAATCATCTGGGCAAGTTTTCATTGTTTTTCCTTTTAAGGCCATGTGAGCATAACCTCAATTTTTTCAAAACCAACTTACGTTGACACGAAACGCGATACTGAGTTGAAAATTTGGGAGACTAAATATGACGCACTAAGAAACGCGGGTCTGGTCCTAAATTTTCTCACATGGCCTTAATACATTCTTAAAGTTTCTACATACGTATAATTTTTTTTTAAATTTCATACATTTTCAAAGTTATATATTCTTTTATAATTATTTTTTAAATTTTGATTTCACAAATTATGTTGATTATACTGATAACTTTCTACTTGGCGGAGTTGTGTTGCATTATAGATGCTTTTAGTGAGATTTCACATTTTTGTTAGTAGATACAAATTTTTATAAAGTAAAATAACTTCAAGTAAGGAAAATATTTAATACTCAACATAAAATAATAATTATATATAATGAGTTAAGTTAATATTTTTTCATAAAGATTCTAATGTATCAAATGGTTCCATAGAAAAGGCTCTACATAACTGAAATGTTAAAAAATTTAATTTTTTCAATAAATAGTGCAAAATCTTGAGAAATATTCAATAATTTAAAATTTTGGTGAAAAATCTCCCAAGAATTTGATCTAAACGACTTATGTTGAAATTTTTTGGCTAATCAGTTTAACACGCCTGTAGGATACCCCTGTGACTTTGAGAACAGCGCCATCTGACACGCGTTAATCTTCTGTTTAAAAGTAACTGTTTACTATAAGATTTTTCGTTAATATTGAATTCAAATTCAAATTTCTTCCCAATAGTTACAAATTGGTGGCGCTGTCGTAGCTACCCAACAGACGTATAGTGTAGGCTGCAGGTCGACTGAATTACTATAAATAATACATTTTTCATGTTTTGTGAACAAAGGTCAAAAGTATCGATTTCGGGGTTTCGATGGGAAATTCTACTTCAATCTATGCTTTGTAACGTGACATTTTATTAATGTCCCGTAAGTGGCCGGAAGTGGGTAAATTTTATGTTTGAACAAAAAAATTAACACGTGCGTTAACGGCACTCGCGAACTTTATATGCGTATTTCTCGAAAAGCGGGATTTTAATGTTCCAACTTCAAAAGTGCCCCTGTGATTCGTTTTTCCACCTAGAGAGTAGAGAGTTTGTCCTGGACTTAAAATGTTTCGAATTTATCCGACATAATATGGCATATATATGACATAATATATTACATAATATGGCCAACGGCCATACCACGCTGAAAACCCCAGTTCTCGTCAGATCACTGAAGTTAAGCAGCGTTGGACGCGGTTAGTACTTGGATGGGTGACCATTCAAGAATACTGAGTGCTGTTGGCACATCGTGGGTGTGGTGAGCCCACACTTGTAGTTATTTATAACTACAAGAAAACTATCCACCTAGAAACACTACCCGAATCGGGTAGTGTCACGCCCACCCTGAAAGGGAAATGGCTTAATGGTATACATATGTCCCTATACGTAACTCCGCACCGATGAAGTAGGCCCTTTCCTTGTGGAACGTCATGATCATTTTATTTTAAGCGCTTAAAATTATAAAATGTTCAGGCTTGAATTTTTCTAATTTAGAAGTGTTGAAGTGGAAATGTCTTTAATTGCAGTTTAATTAAGAATTTAATATTTTGTTTTTAATAATTTGTGCAGTATTGCTCGTAAAGTAAAATCATAAAATACTTTTGAAACGAACAAAAAAATTTCAAAACTGTTTTCGACGAACTGCATTCCTTGCAAGTAATGCAGCAATTAGTCTTGAAATGGGTCTGAAGTGCCGATGCGGGCTTACTTCCTTAATGCACACAATTGTATGACCCATTTAACAATTATTGCCAGTACGTGCCGTCTATTCTGAATTCTAATTGGGTTTCCATGGCTCTTTGGACTGAATCCAAGAGCAAAATACAGGAAAACTGGATGCATCTTTATTTTTCGTACGTCGCATATTAAGCAAAAGTTTACTCACGAGCAGAAGTTTCATCAGAAAAATTTATTCAGTTTTGAGGAAATAGGTGTGGAATTTGATGTGATTTGACCTAGAAATGTTGGTTATCTAGTTCTGAATTGCCACCCTTCTTTTGGCCATTCGAGCGAAACTCATCTCACATTCGTTAATTACATCACTTTCTATTTGTATTTTTTTCACTTCCAAATCTTCGGTATTTAAAAAAAGAACTTCTCATTTTAAATAATGAATTGATACATTTATTGTCAGATTTTAAACCGCAAACAAAGAAGCTTCTCAGTTCAAGTTCATGGACTTAAACTTTCTTCTTGAAATCTAATACGATATAGGAAAAATGAAAGATTCTGGGATGTGTCATCGGAAAAATGAAGGATTCTGGGATGTGTCATCAAAAATTCCTCGCCATAGTAGTACAGTTTTCAGAATCGCAGATCATCGTTCTTTTGAAAATTGAAAAAATAAAGATCTACTCTCCTTGAAACCAGTCAGATAGCTTTTTCGACTCTTGTGTTCTGGAATCCTTTTTTCGTCGGCACATTCTAATCCCGTTTGACTCTTGGGAATTCTGATTCGATGGGTTGACCTCTCTGAAACTCCCCTGGAACGTTGCCCAATTACCGAACTTAAGTACTTCCGGTTGTGAGTCAGATCGACATGGCTGTGAAAAGTTTTTGCATTCCCTCTAGTGGTTGCAGTTGCATGTCTATCATTCTTTGGATCGATTTCATGTAAAAGCTTTATTGGCGATTGTAAAGACACAGTCGCCTTTAGTGCTGAAGTTTTTATGGATGCTGGTAAAAGGTAAACACTACCTCATGGTCGAAAATTCAACAGCTGTTATGGAGTCAATGATATCCCATTTTCTTGGACTCGATTTTGGAAGCCTTGGAAAGTGGTAGCTTTGCAATTTTTATAAGCATTCATGATTAAAAGCTTTCTTAATTAAAAAGATTTTATTATGAAAGAGTTAAATTCTGTCAAATTCCCAGGGTGCACAGTCTTTCCCTCTTTTTCTTAGTTTCCCTGTTTTTCTTGAAATATACGATATTTGAAAATGCAATATTTGAATTACGCTGAAAATTCTCTGAAATTAATAAGTGTACCCATTATTGAATAATAATTAAAGCAATTATAGCACTTACATAAATTATTTCTGAATAAATAAGGTACACGTTTCAAGTGCTGAACCATTAAAAATAAGTATTCTTAAAAAAAAGTTGAAGCTGAAACATTTTAAAGCATGTTGAAAATGTGAAAACTGGAGACAGAAGTTGTTATCCAATATAAAATTGGAATAGTTACAAAATACATAGTACTTTTCAAATAAGTATCAGAAGGTGAGCACTTTTTAGTTGAAATATATAAAATTAAATACCTAATTAAAAAATGGAATATTCCAAATTCATCACCTGCAATGTTAAATGTTCTAACTTGAACAATTTTTAATTTGAGTTTGAGAGCACTGAAGAGTAGGGCAGAGTGAAAATGCTAAAATAAATCAAATCGTTTGAGTGAGGGAAAAAAATGGTGGGTTGGCATTCGACAAAAATGAAATACAAATTTTAATCAGTTAAACGTAACGATTTCAAATTCAAAATATTTCCTATTGGTTCACAAATGATGACGAATTTGTTATATTTACAGCTTTTACCAGTGAACAATAATAAAAAAAAATTAAGAAATTTAAAAAAAAAATTGCTCAGTAACAATTTGTTTGAAAATGTGCAAAATAGTATATTGTGCAATAAGGGATCAAAATTACAAGTTGGCCAATGAATTCGGAAAGGCATTGACAAGAACAGGAGAGAAATCGAGGAAAAAATTTTCACAATTGTTCAAGAATATTATAAATATGCGTAGACAAATGACGTGCTGACATATCTGAAAAACATTGGTTCCTACGTTACATTTTAAGTACATGTTAATTATGTAATGTTGATAAAAATTTTCTAAGTTTTTGAGAAAAACAGGTTTGGGAAAAATGTCAATTGGGAAACGCGGATTGGGAAACCTGTCCCCCTACCCTTTTTCCAATATCTGGAATTAAAAAGTACGGTTTTTTCGAGTCGTTAGAGCGAGTCGCAAGTACACGCAAGAAAATATGTTATTCTTAGAATTTGAGGTTAGGTGTGAAAGCGGTAGGCTTCTGCCACCAGGTGGCGCCATACTGCCAAATCGAGAAATAAAACGCCAAACACGCGATTTTTATTCTTAACTCAGCTCTTTTATTACCTGCTATGTTTCACCTAGGAAATAAACGCGTAAAATAGCGATCCGCGCATGCGCCACTCTAGATTATTCCCGGGGCTCCAAAAGAAGCCATTTTGCGTTCGCTCTACATGCGTGAAAAAGCGTACTTTTTAATGCAGATATTGGAAAAACAGGTTTTTTTTGGATTGAGTCATATGCACACATTAAAAAAAAGTTGAATACGTCGAACCTGAAATTTATCCAGCTTGAACCAAAGAAACATTTTATCATTTTGCTTTTTCGGAAAAAGCTGTTGTCATGATTTAGGTTTTTTGGGATTTCATATTTCTTTGCGATTTTGGAACGTTATAAACACCACGAAAAAAAAAGTTTTCCATGAATAAAAAATAATAACATGTTTCTTTGGTCAAAGCTGAAGAAATTGCAGGTCCGAATTAATCTAAAAAACATGTTTTTGTACACTTTCAAAAAATTCTAAATAAGGCAAATTTTTAATTGTAAATTTAAAAAAGAGAACAGAAGATATTAACCGATTTCAACATTTTTTCTATACTTGTTTTGGATGTCGACCCACAAATTGTTATCCCTCAGCTCAAATGATTCGATTAATTTTAGCATATTTTTACTTCACTCTACTGAAGAACAGTTTAGTTACATTGAAAGTACTAATTATAGTAAGGAAGAAATGACAAATCTTAGATAGAACTATTTATGAGAACGATGTTAAACATATCAAAATTGTGTATTTAACTAATTTTATTTTTTCTCGGACTTTTTTATATCACTCGGAATGGATTTCCAACGACCTCAGTATATCCAATTTAAAAAAATAAATTCAGAAATCATTGTGAAAATTATTGAAAAATATAACATTTCTTATAAAAAGATTGTTTGTTCTTTTCGACAAATAAAAATAAATGTTTAATCTTTCCCCTATTTTCCCCTTTTTGTGATAAAATCGCCCTGTTTCCCCTTTTTTGAGCTTCTTTTGTCCTGTGATCCCTGGATTCGATTCTTTCAACTGTTGGACACTTTCAAATTCGCTAGAACCTAAACCTGAAAGCCTGTTCCAGACTGGCCTCTTCACCGAATTTGAATTTTTAAAATTAAAAAATATATATTTCTCAGTTTTAGCAGAAAAACTTATCCAATCACTTTAAATTTCACTTTATATCATATATTTATTATATTACATATTTATTGTTATATTACATTATATGTAAAAGTTTTAAGCACTTCTGATAACAATAACTTACAGTAAAAAGAAGTACAATTGAACCCTTTTTTCGTAAAAATTTGTAATTGTAGGATTTGATATGTGTCCGAATGCAAGGCCAAAATTACGCACAAAAAACCTTCTTAAAACCACAATTTTAATATTATTGTGCTTAATTGTAACTTACTGTATTTTATTCTGAAACTACATTTTCATCAGGGAGGCTGACAGTAAGTTTGAAATTTCGAGAATTAGACAGACCATTTCTTAGTGTATATCTTTAACGTAGGGGTAACGCTAAAGTTGAACCCCCCAGTGTTTGAATACCTCGAAATAAAAATTGTTTAATTTTGTTGGCTTATAATTTGGAATTAGGGTCGGTAAATATGGTAATTTATACCTAATTCTATTTAGTTTTCACTCAAATGCAAGTCAAACTTTTATTATTCAATCTGTAGACTTTTGCGTCCATTGCTTTCAGCGCCACCTTCGCGCCCTTTCCGGTTCAAATTGTATAATTTTAAATGGTGTTCATTTGATGATTCTCTAATTTTGAAAACTTCAAATTTTGTACAGTTTTGAACGCTTAAGTTTAAAATAGTTCAATTTTGAATGTTTAATTTTCAATTTTAGAGGTTTCAAATTATTAATTATTCTCGTTTTTCCAGCATACGAAATGAAACGAAAAACAGACTTTCGTTTTTTATCGTGATAATCGAATCGAATTTTGTTTCGTCAAGCGAATCGAAATCGGTAGTAACATTGGCTTTATTTCTGATAACATAAAAAAATAGGAAAAGACATTCGTTTTTATTTAGTGACGGACGAAAGTTTCTGAAAAGACTCAGATAAAAGTTTAAATCATCTTAGAAGTCGTTTTCATTTCAGCAAATATGAATCTTGTTCCCCATATATTAAGACAAACGACTTCAGCAGATCCTGTAAAGTTTTTAACCATCTTTCTTCCTCTTAACAGCGGCGAGAGGGTCTTAAGGTCGCGTCAACATGAGCGAGGCACGAGCCAGGAGCGCCGATACAAGCGCAGCCACCGGAGATCACCTAGCAGTGGACGCCAACATTCTCATGTTCACTCTCACCGCGATCGTGATCGTGATCGAGACCGCGATCGTGATCGTGCACACGTAACTCACGCAACATCCTCCAGACGAGCACGACCCCATCGTCACCATGCCTCCTCTTCGCCAAGTCAGGAGCGCCATCGCCATCGATCACCATCACACAGGAGTCAGGTCAGTTTCAAATCCAATGAATTCCCCTACTTCTCGTTCTTTTCACTCTTCTCTCTCTTTGTTTCTTCGCAAAGTGAACTACGAGTCGCGGTGATCCAATTTACCCACACGATGTTTTTATCATCACCATAAACTGCTCGAAATAACACTTAAAAAAGAAGTTATAAATTAACGGAACATTGCGAAACTGCTTTTAACGTAATAAAAACTCTCACGTAAAAGGTGTAATTGGTTGCTAAACCTTATCTCCTTTCTTCGACTTTTGGTATTTAATTTGTTAGGCGATATGTAACAAATTTGGTACAAAATAAATTTTAAATATTTATATTGTAATATTTACAGGATGATCAGATGACTGGAATTTATTCCTAGATTAAAAATTACTTATACTTAGGGCCAAGTCTAAAATCTTTGCTAGTAATTCACTTTAAGATATTAAGATAATACAAAAGGTTTGTGCTCAAATTTGATTGAAAAAATCCTGCGCTTTCCGAAAAGTCACCTTCGGGGTGACACCTACCAAGTTCAGAAGGATGGAAGCAGAGGATGTTTGTCTGTGGGTGTATTGAGGACATTTGCCCACGTTCGTTACAATTCTTACTAAGGCATCGCACTCGCCTATCATCAACAGCAGCTCACTCCTTGTCAAAGAGTGAAGAAAGGAGAAGAAAAGTATTTTCTTAAACTCTTCCGAACCAAGAATTTCATCTCTTACAGTTCCCTGGAGAAGTCGCAAGCGCCACAAGCGAGTCGAGTATTCGAATACCGATGATTCTTCTTTTTTCCACGGCGTGCGATGCTATTTTCGACCGTCGACTATTTTCGAGGGGGAACTCGTGACGCGGGTTCCGCAGCGGTTTCAGTGCGAGTTTGCGCCAGATGGCTAGCGCAGCATCGCCGAAGTTGCGTACCGGCAGGCCGGATTGTCCTGTCCGGAGACACGCCCTCGGAATACCTATTTGCACCTTCAGGAACCAGGAACCTATAAACAGTAGTCAGTATTCAGAAGACAGTTCTCCATTCAGTGATAGTGCCTTCATTGGACTTTCATCAAGTGACATCTTCTGGCGATTCGGGAACTAGAAACAGCTGATTAGATTAGTTTCGAAAAGAGGAACTTTGCAGTGAACCTACCTGAAAATGTTTGCGGATTAAAAGAGTAGCTATTAGTATGATGAATTCTAGTAAGTTAGCAGACTCTTTCCGTACCAGAAAATAGAAAACCAGGAGAAAGTAGAAGGAGGACACCTGGTTCCAGAAATACTCGCGGACACTTCGCGGCATCTGCTTCTGAAAGAGTATTTAGATAACTGAACATAGTGGTGAAACTGTGAGTGTGAATAATAACAATGCATATCAACAATCCGCCATAGAACTTGCCCAAAGAGATCCTCGTCGGTAAGAATTTTGTACAATGGCTCGGCAAAAGATGGATGCAATGCATTCTAACGGATTGCTTGCTATGGGTCAAGAGGAACAGAGGATGTGGTGGCCAGGACATGCTTGGGAAAATTGGCTGCAGAGGGTCATCACTGATAATGAACTCGAGCCTAAACTTGATGTGACACCAGAATCCGAGATCTCGAGCTCCGAGGTAGTCTCTGTGAATTCGAGAAGGATAGAGGAACCTCAGAGTCGAATTTCAGAATTGGTACCTGGTTCCAAAAAACTCCACCTGAGTGCGCTTTTCCTCAATCATTCTCGATCTCTATGAGTGTGATGTGAGAATGTGTAATCTGTAGAATCAGTAGATCTAACACTGACATCGAATTCTTCCTACCTTTTTCCTAATGTGTGGTCGTTTGAGCATGTAATTATTCCCGATGACCCGCCTTTTAACGTCTCAATGCTCGCGCCCTGCATCGCTAGATCGTGCCTCTTTACACCAACGAGATTCGCTTACGTGTTATATTTATTTTTGGACCGATGCGAATTTTAGGATGAGTGCAACAAACATGCACTCGGGTGACCTGATGCGATTGAGGGTACATGAGCTGATAACCTAACCTTACTCAATGTTGCCCTCGATCATGACGAAGATGAATGGGGTGGATCATGCACCTGTGACTTCAATCTAGAAGGTCTCTGGCTTCGAAAACATTGAGTCCGATGAATTAAAATTGAGATGCGATTAAAAATGGTATTTTTAAGTCAATGGTTTTCAATTTATATTGCGATCAGCAAAGTGTTCTTACATTAGAGGTTTTTTTTTCATAAAGAAAGAAATTTAGCCTTTTTTACTTGTAGATTATAGCCTTTTTAGTAACCGAATGAAAGTCTTTTTGTTTATTTCTGGGTAAATTTCTATTTTTTTTTAATAGGCACCTAGAAAATTAAAGATTGCTGAAAGAATCAAAACTATCACTTTCTGAATGTTCAAAGTAAGTAGAAAATAACCAGTGAATATAATAAATAATAAAAAAGCCTCATTGAATGCCAACAGAAATTTTAATTTCTGAAATCTCAAGATTCATTAAACGGTACATTACGTCAAATTTCGATGTACAGTACAATTACAGCACAATTGTATGCGATTGCAGAATATTGCAAGTAAAAATAATTAAACAATTTTTGAATCAGAACCTTTCAAAATTGAACAATTTATTCTTTTGAGTGCCTCAAATAAAGTAATTTTAAAAGTTAAAATTTAAAACTTGCCTACAAAGGAAGTGTTTACTTTGGAGCGAACGTGAATAGATTCATAATTTTTGTTATCTTTTAAAATAATAAAAATGCCAAAAGACTTCACAGTATTTCCAGAGATTTCAATACTGTTGCCCCTCGAATTTAATGTTTTTGACAGTTTAAAGTTGAGCAATCTCAAAATTAACGCTGAAATTCCACGCAAATTTGTAAATTAACTAATTTAAATGTAAGGTCCTCAAAATTTAAAAATTTGAAATTGAAGTGTTTCAATTCTAATAATTTCAATTTGTAAATATACAGTATACTAGATCTGCCAAGTGAAAAGCATCAACGACATTTTTGTTAAATTGTAATCATGAACATTTTGACATATTTTAAACAAATCTTTAAAAGTTGTAAAATTGCAAAATTATAATTATTTAACGCTAAAGAAATTCTTTTTTGTTATTTAAAGCTTGAAAAAGTTAGTCTATTGAAATTGAGAGCATTAAAAGATAAGCAATTTATCATTCCAGTCCGTTTCCAAATTTTGAAATTGTAAAGATTTTGAAATTTCAGAACTTAAAAATTAACGCAATAAGTTAAACCCGTCGCCAAACAGAGTTTTATATCAATAATGTGCAAACTGACCACAGTAATGTACACTGATTTTCTCTAAATCATAAGGTCAGCCAACCTAATGTCGATTGAGTTTATGAACAATTATAAAGAACGAAACGAACGAAGCGTAAGTTGATCTACATAACGTAATCCACTTGAGACTACCCACCTTCCAGAAAGTTTATTCACAGTCCCTGACGACTTATAAGTCGATCTTTGTCAGCAAAACCATTCATCTTCTGCTTGTTTGAATGTACAATGCTCTCCTTGTCCTCTTTGAGTCTTTACGGAAGTTTCTCCTCGACTCTGAGATGCTGCTTCTGCATCGGCCGATGACTGACTCTTCTTCACGTTCAAGCATTTGGAAAATATTTTTCCAATTTAAGAAAGACACGAGGCAAGCTGTCTCGAGACAACTCTAGATGCAGCCAGTATGCGAATCGAATTCGGACCTAGGTAGTCTCCTCGACTCGAATGTTATTTTCTAGTCGAGATCGTATTTTCTATTCGAGAGTATTTATAACTTCCGATATTCACAGATTTTGAAGAAACTTTGCGACAAAGACAACTCGAACGCTTCTCTTCAAGGTGCGACCTTGAAGCCAACCATGTCATATTTTTAGAACTCGAGTCCACGAACCTACCCACCGTTTCGATGATCAGCTACAATCTATTCTTCACGTATTAGCCCTGCAAAAAGGGATTCTTTGTTCGATTCTGTAGGCATTTTTCAAGAGTAGTAACTGCAATTTCAACGTGAACCTTTCTGGTTGCTCTAGTTTCCCTCATTGCAGATTATTTCGAGGCTAGCGGATTAATAGCTTGCCAGTAATAGTCACTGTGACCCAATCTAGTCTTCTTTCGTTATTAACGACGAGTTCTTACTTCCTGTTTTGCGTCATGAAACTTTTCGCACTTCGACGACCTTTTGAAATATTTGCGATTCAGGAAAAATCAGAGCAAGTAAGATGATTTCAAATCACACTCTTCATAGACATCCTGGGTTTGAACTTGATTTCGACTTTGAAATGGGAGGAAATTAAAGAGTTTTTTCTGAAATCTGAATTGTTGTGTAAAATTATTTTCAGTGGCGAGGGGGGTCAGATCAATACATGAATGCTGTTGCACCTGTACATTTTTTATACAGACTTTTTGATTTTTGATCGAGTGCCAAGCTTTAAAACAATTGTTCCATCTTGAAATTTTGTTATCGATATTTAAAGATTTTGATTAATTTGGAATTTAATCGGTATCTGTTGAGTTTACACGCTTAAGTAAACCAAGGTCAAGGAATACCAATGAAATCAGAAGAAATTGGCTTTTAAATGAAACACAATTATATGTTTACTATGACGGAAACTTGCTCGATTCCGTATTTTATTCGTATTTTTGACAACTATAGAAGATGGAGAAATTTCCGCTAAATTTTCTTTCTTAAACTTGAATAAATTTATGTATAAATCAAGTCAGTAGTTAGAAAACTTCTCCAATATATTCATATGTATAAAATATGCAATTTCATATTCAGGAGAAAAGCAGAAAACTGTATCATTTCGAGTGAAATTCTAATGTGTTTTTAAATTGCTTTTAGAAGTCTATTACCGAGGAGCTGAAAGTCGCGGAGAAAGTGAATTTTATAGTAAATTTGTAGATTTGCTAAAAAATCCTGTTTACAGACGGATACCTAATAGACACTTAGTCTATTTATTTATAATCGCAGAAAATATTCCTGTTATTTTTTGTCTTACGTGAATTCTTTTTTGAAATACATTATGTCTTCGCGTGCGCTCCGAGCATTTAAAAAAATATTTGTGTGGGAAGATATCCGTCACACATGGCAAAAGGTTTTCACAACAAAAAATATGTTTCTAATTGACTATGTGCCTAAACTTATTCTTGAATCACTTCAGCAATGGTCTATGAGGGTTCTTTTGTACATTAACCAGTTCAAAATGTTTAATTTTGAATTAATTTATTTAAAACTGAAAACGTAAAAATGTCCAAGTTTTAGGGAAACTATTTCTTTTGTATAAGAAGACATCCATATTAGGGCGGAGTTGAAGATGCTGAAGTTAATCTAATCGTTTGAGCAGAGTAAAACATTTGTTGTTTGGCATCCGAAAGAAGTAAAGAAAAAATATTATTTTAAAGTCGGTTAATTGTTTGGTTCTGGAAAAGTCGAAAGTTGAACATTAACGATTTCTAAAAATTCTCTTTATTTATGAAATGTTGATTAGATTAATAAACTTGAAAATGTTCCGTTTTTCGCGTTTCCATGTTGAACCTATAGAAATTTAAATATGTGATTTAATTTAAAATTGTCCAAAATACCACGATTCCAATTTATTTTTTAAAAAATCATTCTATTTTGAATGTTATCAGTTTAAAATTAAAATTGTTCTATTCTTAAGGCCATGTGACGAGAGGGTCACGTGCCTGGATTCCTGCCATACCGACACTTTTTTATTTGTTAACTTATTTTCACACGAATAGCCACATCGAGTTGAAAACTTGGGATAATAAATAAGAAGCACTAAGAAAGGTGGGTCTGGTCCTAAATTTTAATAATCATGAAAAAAGCAAAAAAAAATTATTTAAAAAAAAAACTTTTTTCATAATTATAAAAAGTTAGGACCAGACCCACCTTTCTCTCGATGTGGCTATTCGTGTGAAAATAAGTTTACAAATAAAAACAGTGTCGGTAAGGTAGGAATCCGGTCACGTGACGCACTCGTCACATGGCCTTAACATGGACTGAATCCATTTCAAGTCAGGCAGGTTCTACACTTGAAATCGCAGAATCTCTCGGGGACAAACTATGTTGTTTTTTAGAGGAAATTAGGCAATACATGTTTTTGCGATTTGTGAAAAAAAAAAATTTTTTTACGAAGTTATGTGTATTTGAATTTTTTGCTTTGTTTTTCAAAAAACTCCCAATTTTTTCTTTAAACATAGTCGATTTTCTCAAAAAACCCACACTTATATTTTTTGCCAATTTTTTCTAAATTTGTACTCTCATAAGGAAAATACCTTGTGAGTTTTATGCGGGCTAAATAACTTTTGTGGCCAGGAGAATTTTTTTCATAAAATCGAATTTTCGCATTTTTCTTGCAAACAACAGATACGAAAACATGTGAAGAAAATAATTGGCACAGTTAAAAAAGTTCTACAAAAAGTTCCTTTACTCATTTATGATATCTTGTACCATTTCCGAGAAAAAAAAAATCAATATTTCTTTCGGAAACTACAGTTGCAGCAGAACAGCCAATTCTTTTAACTGTACAAATCTGTTATTAACTATATTATAAATTGTTTTTCTGTGCACAGTTTCAGAATCAGGACACACTTTTCGTTTGGCATTCAAATTTATTCTTCAAGTTTTACCTATTATTGTGAATATAAATTTGCATAGAGACATTAAACTATCACAGAATGATAAAAAAAAATGAATAAAGACATTTTCGAATTTCAATTGTTCATTTATATATGAAATTTGAAAAACAAGTTGAAGGTCTAGAAACATATGGGCAATTTCTGTGAAAGGGGACACCCCCCCCCCCTTTTTATTTTTTTAAACATATTTTTTACAAATTTGTATTTATATAAAAAAAGATATTCTATAAGTTTTGTGCGGACTAAACCAGTTTTGTGGTCAAGATAATTTTTTTTTTGATGAAAATTGAATTTTTTTATTTTTCTCGGAAATGGTACAAGATATCATAAATGAGTAAAGGAACTTTTTGTAGAACTTTTTTAACTGTGCCAATTATTTTCCTCACATTTTTTCGTATCTGTTCATGTTTGCAAGAAAAACGCGAAAATTCGATTTTATGAAAAAAAAATTGTCCTGGCCACAAAAGTTATTTAGCCCGCACAAAACTCACAAGGTATTTTCCTTATGAGAATACAAATTTAGAAAAAAAATCGGCAAAAAATATAAGTGTGGGTTTTTTGAGAAAATCTACTTTTAATATTTTCAGAAAACCGCCGCGATTTGTTAATTTTGACAAAGCAAAAAATTCAAATACGCATAGCTTCGTAAAAAATTTTGTTTCACAAATCGCAAAAATACGCATTGCTTAATTTCCCCTAAAAAACAACATGGTTTGTCCCCGAGAGATTCTGCGACTTAAAGTGTAGAACCTGCCTGATTTGAAATGGATTCGGTCACATTTCAATTTACACTCGATTATTTTTTTAAATTAGCTTTTTAATTATTAATACAAGTTTACAATTTAAAATTGTATAATTAAACAAATTTATCGTTTTCAAAGGCTCTGATTTCTCTAGAAATTGTTCAGTTTTACATGGTTTCAAATTCTATTATTAAAATATTTTTTGAAACTTGCAAGTTCCAAATATTCCCAGTTTGTAAATATTTAGACGCTGAAAACGTCCTACCCTTCAGAAGATCATTGGTCTTGGAGAGAGTCAAATTTACGTAATTTTCGGCCTTCCTTCCTCTGTTTCTCTCTTCATCCCTATATTTCTCTTTCGTCGCCAATCTCTCTCTTCATCTCGAAGCTCTTGTTCTCGCACACGTTACGAGAGAGGACGCATTATTCGTTGGAGCGGGCACATCGCAGCCGATATTTTTAGTACCACGAGTATTTGGCGGGGCGGACCGATCGGCTTGTCGTTCGCGTCGACGTCGACGCCGTCGTCTTGGTCTTCGCGGTTCTCGTCTCCTTCGTCCTAACCGCGACTTTAGTGCGTCTCTCGCGCGATCGGCATGTTCGCGTCCTCGTAATGGTTCTTCTCGGGAAGCCGGTGATCCTCTTCTTCGAAGCTGAGGTCTGGTCGTGCCTCAACCCTCGCGCGCGTCCCTGTCGACGTTACGAGAGAGGTCGAGATCGCTCCTCCATCTAGTCATTCAAAATCTCAAAATAAAAATAAAATTCTATCAGATAAAAAAGTTCTAAAGGTAAAGGTTTAGAGAGTGGTGAATACGGTGTATCAATCTGGGATGGTTTTCGGTGAAGAGTATTTAAATTGAGAGGTGTTAAAGCAAATCCTCCAAAGCCTTAAAATTGTCATTTTAAATTCACTTTTTCAAATTCCTCCTCTACTTGACCTTGTCCTTGATCGACAAGTGTTGTATTTAATACAGTGCTTCCTGAATAGATCCTTATGTTTATATTTACGCCTCGAGATAACATGTCAACCACTCGTCCGGATTCCGCTCCTCGGCGGAATAGATATTCCAGATCGTCTACGACGAGTGTGACTCAATTGCTCAGCGATTCCTGTTCAAGTCTCCTCCAGAGGCTAACAACCAGGGTTAGAGGTCCTTCGACTACAGCCGAACGAACAGACCCCATCCCCACGAGGAAGACTCCAGTCCTCAGTCGTCATAACAGCACCAGGAGTCGATTCGAGGATAAATACGCGCAGATCCTCGATAGATACACCAGTTACAGAAAAGGGGACGATCATCCCCGCAGAGAAGAGAGGGATAAGAGCTACCATCATCGAAGAGATGAGAGTCCTCATCATCGAGATGAGAAAACTTTGGAACCTTCTGTTCAGAGGACTGTTGTCAAAAGCCCCAGGGCGAGTGTTCTTCTTAGCGAGAAGGCTTATCCTTACGTCAGTACCTCAAATATGGGAAGGGACCTTAGGAGGGATAGAACCCCAGGCTATCATCGAGCTGATAGACACTTGATTACTAATTCAGAGGCCTATAAACATTATGGGAGGCACAAATCTGGACACGCCGATTCTAAGAGAACGAAAGTGAAACCTCCCAATAGAAGTGGGAAGAGTGAACAGATTGAGGGAACTTCACTTGGGTTGAGATCTAGAAGACCTGGGGATGGGGAAGCTATGAGTTCAAGGGGAAAGGAATTTGGTAGAAAAGAAACGGATAGAAAAGATTTTTATAGGTACGAATTGGATAGACAAGGTTTGGATAAAAAGGAATTCGAAAGGAAAGAATTTGTTAGGAAAGAATTGGATAGAAAAGAACTTGATAGGCTTGATCCTGAAAAGACACCGACTGTAAGTGGAATTCAGGAGGAAGAAGAAACTGATCCGGTTCTTAGAGAAAGAGAAGCAAGGCGGAAGGAAATTCAGAGTTTGATTTTGAAGTACGCTGCTTTGGATGAGGCGTACGGTAAATTCACGAATGATGGTGAGAAACAGGAATTAAGTGCTGCTGATAAAATTGCCAGCAAGTATCAGAAGAACAACCTTGTCAAGAACGAGTCTAAAATCTCGAACCTTCGCAATAACGACGCGGAAACTTTGACGAATGCGATTGTAAGTTGTCGAACACGTGATCTGGCCGATTTTGCCCCGCTGCATGATACAGTGAATTGTTTTTGAATTCCTTTCCTGAGTTGAAAAGTTTCGTCAAGTGTGAAATTTAACAAGTGTGATTCAAAGACTTGATTTCAGCATCTGACTCAGCAAAGGTTTTGGATTTATTTTAACTGAATAGACATTATTTAAGATGAATAGAAGCTGGTTGATATTATATTCTATAGTGAGAAAATTTGCCTTTTAAAGTTTTACTATATTTACAAGAAATTTTTTTAATAAACTTAATTTTTCGAGTTTATGGAAAAAATGTATTTGAAAGAAAAGTAGTGGTATTTTCATTTGGAGTGGAGACACCAGTGAATTTTTAACTCACGTAAAGATTAATGACAGTATGTTTTCAAATTTGGTTTCTGAATGAAAATTATTAGTCAGGGATCTTGAAAAAATATTTGCAAAAGTCAGGAAATTTCTATAAAAAGAATCTAAGTTTTTTTCTTTCATGCCTAAAAGATTTTAGGCATATTTAAAATTTGAGGATTCAAATTCTGGATTTTAAATTAATGTTCAGGGAACATGTAAAATTGTTAAAAGTCAGGACATTTTTTCAATCAAGTTTTCCAGCCACCCTGTTAACGGAATATTTAACAGATTGTATTTAAATTTTTTATACATTTTTCTATAAACGACACTTGCTCTCACACAAATCGAGACAATAATTTTATCATTTAAATTTGGAAATTTTTTCATAACTTATAAAAGGTTTTAAAGAAACTCTGGTGTGAATTTATTAACACTATTTTAAAATAAAAGCTGAATTAAAATGTTGGTGTCCCCATCAAAGGAATAATTTAATTAATTACAAATCATTTCGTATTGGCATGTTGATTTAATATAAACCTGTACCAAATTTCTTACAAATCAGATTTGAGGGCATTTTCAACCAAAAAAACTGAGGATAGAAAAATGATGCAAACGTTTAGCTCTGAGGTCTTACAAAATTTCGGTTTGTTTATTTCTCATTTATTTCTAAATAACACAAACGCCCGTTTAGAAGTATTATTGAGGACTAAAAAAATAAAAATTAATTTATAAGGAGTAAAAGCTATTCGGGAAAAAATCAAAATCAAATTAACCCTTTGAACAACAAGTCAGTTTTTAAAACTATACAGTATGTAAGTTTAATTGCAAGTAATTTGTTTTCTCCTCCACATAATTTAAAGATCGAGTCTAAACGTACGGACTTGAAGTTTAAAAAAAATCGATGGTTCTTTTCCTTTTCCGCAAACGCGCGGGCGGGCCGCAAATTTACCACAACTCAAGTAAAAATGTGATTTAAATAAAAAATGTCCGTACGCCTAAACATCCCCTAATTTTAAAGGAGGAAGAAATTTGTTTTTCTTTAGTTTTGAGCAACCGAGAAGGGGATCGGTTACATTTACAATAGCCTTATTCTATAATAGTGCGAGAAAACTTTTTCTGCAATATTTGGAAAAAATGAAATCAGATTAGTAGAATTATATATATATATATATATTATATAAAGTTGGTAGACGTTTCTATCAATTTAAAAAGTTTTTCTCTAAAATGTACAAGCTATTTAAATTTCTATGAATATGTCCGTGACATTACTAAAAATATTAAAACAAAACACGTTTTTCTTTCAAATTGAAAACTTTGTGATCAAAGGGTTGACAAATAGCAACAACCTATAAAGTATAAAAGACCTCAATCTTTTTCATATCGTCAGTTCGATTCCAACATGATCTCATTAGTCAAAGAAAGCAGCAAGTTTGCTTAATTCGAAGTCAAAACAACTATTATTTTTATTTTTAAATGCTGAATTATTGAGATGAAAAATAAAGCTAGCGTTAGCTCTCGCCAGCTCTAATGGAACTTTTATTTCTCTCACATTTCACCACAAATGAACACTTGTTTATTGTCGCGGAATTCAGTAAATTTTCCTATGTTCTAGAGTGTCGCGAAAACACTTGTTGCTTTCAAACGAGATAATATCCCTCGTGACTTAATGAGGTCACGTGGCCCCATTTCGACTTTATATTAAGCAGAGTTCAACTGCAGATCTATCCCACTTTCGACCAAGCCAGGCAACCCTGTGCTCGCCGATTATCGTAGTCGACCTTTGCGTCGCGTCAAGGCACTTCGTAAAAATGAAATCAGCTGAGGGTGTTGCCTAGATCTGATGGAAAAACTGCTCACGTCCACGTTTCACAAGATGATCATTTTAATGTGCTTTATCCTTTCAAAAATGGTGATTCTTTTCTTTTAATGGCGTAAAATTAGTTTTAAAATTCTTTCTAATCAAATTGATTGTATATAGTTCGATTTGTGATGTGATATCATTTGATATTTTTAAATCCGTTAAGACTACACTCGTTTTTAAATTCATATTCCTGACTATATTCTACTAGTTTTTGTATTTATTTACTAGCTTTTAGTGATTTCAATTTATGAATATTCTGCTTGAATACAATACAACTACGCATTTAAGCCTGTACTAAATGTTCGTAGTTTTAAAAACGATTGTGAAGTCTTTGTGGATTGTGTTGAAAGCTAAAAATAGAAGGCTTTAAAAAGTTAAGATTCATTAGTGCAAAATAGAATTTTAATTTCCTAAATCAAATCATTTTTATGCAGATGGATTTCTTTAGAATCATGAAAGTGGTGAATTCTTTGTGGTTTTTAAGCTCAATTAATATACTTAATACTTCTCATAAGTTCTTGATGCGTGACCAAGAAAAAGATTCAATTACCTCTTATCAAATAAACGCTAAACAGGTAGGTGCACTTCAAAGAGAAATCGAATCGAAAATAGTTTATACTAAATTTTTAGTTTTAAATTTAATGTACTTTACTATTATTTTACTCGTAAAATAAAATTAGAAGAAATGGGCAACATCCTCCAACGCTATTTGCTTCCCTGCTTTCCCTCACTTAATGAAATAATAAAATATGATTCCTTGTTTGACGTGAGAGTTTTTTCTTCGAAAAGCATATTTCGGCGGGCATCCGATCACAGATGAATCAGAGTCTTATTCGGTACCAGCAAGTCTTGCACATCGCCGGAAATGCTTCATCGTCTAGAAAATAAGAATAGCTTATCATAAAATTTAGTCGTAGCTTTTGGACTAAATTCCAGTAATTTTTACTTTTAAATTTAAGAAACAGAAGCGAGCTCACTAAAATTCAACTTTGGAGTTTTAATTTTTAAAATGAAATAGGTTAAGAGTTCCAATATATGTAACGTCTTGAAGTAATTTTTTAAGAATTATCCCTATTACCAGGTGAAAAGTAAATAAAATTTCAACTTTGCCGTGAATGAAAAATTCCTCTGGATGTTCAAGAGAAATATTTAATAGAATTTAAAGATGGTTTTGTATAAAATTATTTAATAATATTTCAAACTTATTCTATGAGTATTTTATACTAAAATAAAAATGAGATCGGCTGCCAAAATTTATTGCTTGTCAAAATATTGACCATTTTCTTTAAGTGTTTAAGTGTATTTCTTTTTATCTCAGTAAGTTACTCAACTTTTCGAAGATTGTTCTAAAATCAGCAGTTTCGTTCGAAAAAGCTGCCCAAAATCAATGTTTATCAAAAAGATTTATAATTTTAATATAAAATTCAAATCGCAAAAGATTTTTTTTGGTGACAAAAATTACTTCGTTTTTCAGAAAAACTAGCGCCATTTTAATTTTTTATAAATTTTCATTTGAAGAAGTTTTAAGAGATATTTTTTAGGTGGGAGGGATGAGGGCTTGTTTAAATCGATCACGTGATTTATGAACGCTCCTTTAAAGTATTGAAAGAACGTGATTTTTTTTAGCACAGTTTTAGAAAAATTGAAGTCTACCGCCTGTGCCATCATAGAAAGAATTGTTAAAAAATTTAATTTCAATTTCAACACGCTGTCTTGGAACGCGTTGTTAAACATTGAAGTTGGCTGAGAACTCTCGTTAAGAAAGTTTCGTCTTGGAAGAATTTGGCATCGAATAATGATTACTCAAGAAGAATAAATTATAGAAGATTCACTGACGTGCGTGCTATGCTATATTTCAGCTAAAATGCTCAATATTCAAAATTTTATATATATATATACAGGGTGTTTTTTGAACTTGAGACATCTAAATATCTCAAAAAATACGCATCCTATGAAAAAAATATCCGTAATAAAAACTTTTTATATTCGAGGGCGTATTTTTTGAGATATTTCGATGTCTCAAGTTAAAAAAAACACCCTGTATATATAATAGTCATTCTCTTTTCAAGAAATCAAAATATCCATATATTCAGGGGAATGATTAATAAAATGAAAATGAAGTAAATCTCGAACAGTCGTTTGCCATCGTGGTTTATAGTGAAGAATTTCTCTTTTGCATTGTCGAGTCATAGTTGAAAATAGAAAGACGAAAAGCGGCAGTCAGTAACGAAGTTCAGATAGGACCAAAAGCATTCCGGCGATGTGATCGGTTGCTCGTTTTAACTTTTATAGTCGGTTTCGCGTTCTAATTCATAATTTTTGGCGCACAAGCGAAGAAACTTGAAAAAATTGCATGCCTTGTTCACATCGAGATACCGTTAACGCCATTTCTTTAACTAAACATCATTAGCACGCATTTCCGTTAATAATATCCGTACATTGTTGTTGTTTTTACAATAATATCCACACATAGTTTATTGTCTTAAGTCAACTGCTTTGACTAAATAAGATCTAAGCATTTAAGATACATAATAAGATACATAATGAAATAAAAAGAGCGCTTTGTACCGATGGTAAATTCGTAACCGCAACTCTCTGACTGGCAAACCATTTTGCCCTCTCCCCTTTCTCTCTGATTGTTGGGTTACCATCTCCGTTGTAATGGAATGGAATGGAACGAATTTTGGAACAATGGATTGGTCGTCAATGGTCGCCTGGGCACTCTGATGATCGGGTTTCTACAACTCTGACTTGGACGCTTTTGGTGGAAATTTTATTCCTCCTCTTACTGCTACGTTCTTCCACATTTCCGTATTTCCGCTTATCTCTCTGTCTGGGATTAAATCCAATTTAAATTGATTTAATTTAATTTGATTAAATTCCATTAATTTCTGATGACGGATCTCCGGACGCTGTTGGTCGATCGCTATTGACTTTGACTGCTACTCTACCGACGATGACGACTTTGACTAATGACATCTTCCAACCGGGTGAAATCTGCGGCTACGACGACGACGACGACCTGCTTCGACGTGGACCGGCGATGCTGTGGACCTGCCGTCGCATGTGCTGCTCCCCACTCGGTGTCGCACACTCATGGCCACTGGTGGAAATCTGAATCGAATTGGTGGTGATTGATACTGAAATCCGTTACCGACTATAGAGCCCACGACCACCCTCCGTCGAGGATGACGAAGACGGCCACCTTATTTACCAATCCGGCGACGTCCTGGCAAATAGATGTTCGTGAATACGTGAATACACTCATTGTAGTAGATTTAAGAAAGCCTGAGATCGATTCATCTATCGATCTAATGGTGACTGCGGTACTTCCCACTTTACTTACATGTTCGTTTCTTTTCTTTTTCTTCTCTTCTCTTTCATTTTTCTGATTTTATCTAGGAACAAGTCCATAAAAATCTGGACTTTGATACAGTCATATCTATCTTTTCAAATTTTTAAAAATAGGAATGATTCGAAAATACTGAATGAAAAGGTAGATTTTGAGAATTCATATTGACCTAATCAAATGACAAGATTTTATCTTGGAGCATGCATATTGAAAAGTTCTATCTGGGCGATGGTGTTCATAATACAATTTATGCGGGATTTTTAATCTTTCTGAGTTTGCCGCTCGAGATAGAACCTAGGAATTTGAACATGTCGATCCTACATTTTCAACTATGTAAAAATTCTACGTTTAACAATAAAAAAAAAGACTTTTTCAAAGTTTATTCACATTTTTTAAAAAGTATGAGATTTTGCTTGTTATAAACCAAAATATTTTACATGGTCATGTTTTTAAAATTCGATTGATTTTTCAACCTGTATATTAATAGCCAGGTTACTAGATTCCTTCTCCATACTTGAAAGTACAGATATTTATTCTCAAACTCCATTTTATTCAGTGAATCAAACACAATATTTTATTTGTTTAGATTCTTAAGTCGAAAATCTCTTCTTTTTTTTATTTTAGTTTCTTCAAGCAAACAAAAGTGTCTCTCCATACTTTGTTTTCATTTCAAGAACTAAAAACAAATTTAGTCTAATTTTGTTTTTTCAGAATCTAAAGAAAAGTCTCTTAGTATTTCAGTTTTGTTTCATAAACTAAACGGAATACAATGCAATTTAACTCTGCACAAGAATAATATTCTACACACAAGAGAAAACGTTGCAAAATAATTGAAAAAGCATTCTTGTTGTGTAAAATATCACGGTATAAATTTTAGCTGTGTAGGGTTTCAAAAAATTGATTAATCAGATTTAAACGATTAAGTGTGGAATTTAGAAATGTTTCTCATTCTTGCTTAAAGGTAATGTGTAGTATTTGATTGCGAAAATTTTTAAGTTATATAAATACGTGCAGGGTTTTTGTAAAGTTTTGCTGTGTATACAATATTTTTCTTATAAAAAAAATAATGAAAGCTATTTTTCCTATGCTTTTAAAATTTGGAAAATGCTTTTGGATAGATTCTGAAAAAAAAATGAAAACTTTGTCGTATAATTTTTTTAAATCAAAATTAAGAGGATTTTTTCTGCAGATTCAGAAACTCTTGTCAATCCTATAAGATGTATTTTTAAAAAATTCACAAAAAAACTTCATATTTTTCAAACTTTTATGAGAAAAAATCCATACGCGACAAAAATTTGCTTTGGTAATTGACTTGAAGGTGATTTATGAAACTGTATTCTAATTAAAGCTAACTTGTTGAGGATTTTTCAATTGAAAAATTAAACTTTCAAAACTGAAATTCCCTGGATTTTTATAATACTTACTGACGTTTTCAGACATTTTTCTTAAATGATTACAATTGAGTACAATTGAGTTAATTTTCGAATGTTTTCAGGTTCCTGTAAAATTATAAAATCGCCTATCTAGCCAGCTGATATAAAATCTATTTTTTATTTTCATGGAAATTATCAACTTGAAAAAAGAAAGTTGTCTTCTTAAAAAAGAAGCTTAAATTATAATTTCATGAAATTTGATAAATATCTTGTTTTCATGGACTTATTCCTACTTTTTCTTCCTTTCCCCTGCAACACTACTTTTAACTTCAATCTTCTTTCACATCTGCTAATTATGTCTTTATCTGTCTCTTATCTTTCATCTAAATTTCCTACCAATTTTCTCAGTTTCTCACCTTTTCATTCTGTTTCTTATCTTCATTTGTTTCTCATCTTCCTTTGTTTCTCATCTCATTGTCTATTTATTTTTTACACTTCTCTCTCTCTCTCTCTCTCCTTACCGCTACTCACTAGTTTTTTCAAGTCTGTAGGCATTGTACTGCGACACGATACCTACACAATTGACTCCCCGCGAATATCATGCAGTCGATGTTTTTGTATCACTACGCATCACTTCACTAAATTATTTTTCATTATTCAGGATTAACGCATCGCGCTCTTGTGACACGTACTCCCTTTTTTCAGATGCTGACAGTTTTCCATACACCGCGTTCTTCGATTAAATCAAAGAAAAAGAGTTCAAAATAGAGTATAGTTAGAAAAAACGTCATCTCGACTGGCGTCATCGGTCAAGATAAAATCATTGCTCTCTCTCTCTCTCTCACACACACACACACACACACACACACACACACACACACACTGATCGATGATCCTCTTTCGAAATGGCGTTTCATTTTCACACGAAAATGCATTCGCTCTGGATTCTTGGTTTTATCTTTTTCCTATTTTAAAGTCAATGAGTAAGTTTGTTGAAGCGGGACAGAGCCAATGTTGCCTTGCGTGTCGCATTGCTTCGTGTATAGGATTGACAAGATTTAAAGAAAACGACAAAATCCCTCAAAATGTCCGGAAAGTCATCTCGGATTTTGGCAACGTCCGTGTTCAAAAATGGAAAGAACTAGTCTTAAATTCTGCATTTAATCCAAATCAGCCTTGCAAAATAAGTTTTTGAGAGACAGAATAATTTAATTCAGCAAATTATTCAATCTTTAAAGCATCATCTTCAAAAAACTTCAGAAGACAATTATTTTTTTAATCCTACAAAATAGTAAAATTAGTCTATTTAAGGGAACTTTGTTTGTAATGTTCAAAATTTACAAACATAGAAATATTTTAAAATATAAATTGTAAAGTTAAATTATTCCTTTTCGCAATAAGGTGTCAACTTTTTGGCAACTTTTATTCGAACGTCATCATTGTATGACTATACTTTTCTTGAATGATACAAATTGTTCTCGATTAAATATAGTATTTTTTCAAGCCCGAATTCTTATTAGTTTTTATTTTAAATTAGTGGTTTTCTGCTACTTAGTTGCAATTTTAACTTCAATTAAGGGAAATCTACGAAAAAAACCTCGATAATTCACAAAAGTTGGTTAATTGAGATATTCAAGATAAAGCAATGTTCTGATTTTTAATGCCTCGAAAGACAATTACTGACGATTAAACTTTCAACCTTGATAAGTAAATGTATTCATGAATGAAAAATCAAATCTTGCAAAATTCAAATTCCGAGATGAATACCCGGACGAGTCACTTTTACTCTTAATTTTAATCGTGTTCTCCTGGCCGAGCGCTGGTGGAGCCTCTGTCAATTGCCAATCGGTTGGGCATTTCGAAAAATAATCTTGTCAAAATCGAGGAGGCTTTACCTGTGCGAGGCCCATCCATACCTCTTATTTACCTTAAATTTTGCATTACAGATAAAGTACTGGCCACCCTAGGAGAGGGTACTTTTGGAAAAGTTGTCAAGGTTAAGGACATGTTAATGTAAGTGCACGCACCCTTACCAACACGTATGTATACAAGCCGCGTTCGATTGCGCTCATAGAAACTATTATCACCCGCTCGACCCGGATCAGAAATAGCTAAAGACTGTCATAACTTAAGCAGCAGTCACAATAATAGGATGACCTTGCACTTTGTTTCGACGCGCGCATCATACACCGCAAAGAATTAAATTTGCCACCGATATCTGTCGTTAAAGCGACCAAAATATGTTTTACGCTATAATTACTAAGATTTTGGCTCATAGCTCGCTCAATGCACGCGCCTTCTCGTTTCCATCGGAAAACGGAAACGCCGAATTAATTCTTATCACATGGAAAAGCAACGTTTGTCAAAAAACTCTGGTATTTTTAACTCAAGCTTAGAACGCTTTCTAATTTCAAGAACTGAATTTTGAAAGCATCGTATAGGCTGTGTAGGGTATTCCCTTTTTTCATATTCAAAATTGGTTTGCGCAAAATGTTCTTAATGTGCAAAAATAAAAAATTCACAAGCTTTCTCAGGTTTTGTTGAAATTTAAATCTTTTTTTTCACCGAGGACCACAATCTTCTTTCAAAACACCGTTTTTTCTGCGCTTTCCAGCAATTTTCCCGGTTACTTTAATTTTCCAATTAAAATCTTTAAAACTACGCAATTCATAATGTGAAGCATTCAAAATTGAAAATTAAACAATCTCTGAATAAAAAATAATTGAAAATTGTGCAGTTCCAAAGTAGAAGTTACGAAAATTGAACAATGTTATACATTGAGGGCACTAACAATTCTACCGTTTAAAACAGAAGTGCTGAAAATCTTAAATTATTTCGACTTTCAAAAAAAAAATGTTAACTCGGAATGTTGATCTTAACCTATTGAATGTTAAATGTACAAAAATTGCGTAACTATGCATTTTCAGGGTTTCAATTTAAAAAAGTGTCCCAATTTTTAATACTTGAATTTGAAATTACTCAGTTTGCAAGAGTTTAAATTACGAAAATTTGTATAAGGGGCCTGCCATAAACCACGTGGTTTCTTTAAGAAAGTGGGGAGTTCGACGAAAGGCCACGTTGGTCTACATGGGGAAGGGGGGTGGGGTCCGAGTCCGAGCCACGTGGTTTCACACGTAGATGTTAAAAAAATAAAATGCATGGCCAGAAAACAGAAAAATGTTTACTGAAAACAATAATAGGTCAATTAGGGGCCTTCCATAAACCGTAATTTCAAAACATGAACGTCCCGAATGACTAAACAATTAAAAATTTATAAAGCTAAAAGTAAAGATTTTCAATCCAAGCTTGGAAAATGAAACGATTTTACAATTGGTCTTTAAAATTCTATAATTTAAAATCTGAAGTGCTTCAAATTACACTCGAAATTGGATAAGAAGAAACTTGATTGGAGCCTTCCGAGAACTGACGCCGCGGCTTCGGATGAGTGGAGCCGCGGGGCCAAAAGGGCATGGTGTGCCTTTAGTAGTGTAGCGATAATAACGGCGTAGCTGGATAACTGCGTTCACTATCAGTGTTCACACGACGATCGGAGAGCCCGGATTTAAGCCGAAGGTCAGAACCAAAACCGGGCTCAAATCCAAGTTCGAGTGTACATAAACAATTTCCATTTCCAATGACTACGAAGCTATTTTATAGAATTTCAAAATTAATTAGTTGAATCTTACATAATTTCGTATGATATTAAGTGACATTTAAAGTAATTGTATAAGTTTTTACAAATAAAACTAAGAATTAAGCAAATTCTTGATCGGAAAATAAATTTACTCTCATTTCTCGGTTTTTTCTCGATCTCGAAAAATTCCCGACCATTTCCCATATTTTCAGTCAGTGGCCACCTTGAAAGTAGTGCAAAAAATTAAAATTTTCGAAATTTTGAAATCGGTCGGACCTATGATGATAATAAAAACTCGTAATTTCTATGGACGACTATTTTGTAAATTTCGAACTTTTTAATTTGCACTACTTTCTTTGACTCTGAGAAAAGGTTGAGCGGAAGAAGGTTTCCTCGGTAGACGAAATATTTCGACAAAAGCTGAGAAAGTTGTAGATTTTTCATTTTTGTACATTTTTCCCAATGTAAATTTAATTAAAAATTTTAAGTGGTATACGGTAGGGGTAAATATTTAAAATTTTAGAACGCATATTTTTTTAGATATTTGAATGAATCCCTTGGTGAGAGCAAAGTAATTTCGAAAAAAATTTTGATTCTTCATTTAAGGGTCACCCTCGAACTTACATCTCCACAATTTAACCGTCGAATTGCAATAACATAATGTCTGATTTTGTTTTTGCAGTTTAGATTCGGGAGTTCAATTCTTGAATGTCAACTCTTTTAATTACTATTTTTTTAAATATGGTTGGAATTAATTCTCGACAATTTCAATTTTGTAGACTCAGAATTTAAACCTAATCAAGTAATCGCTTTTTTGGTTGCACAGGGATCACGTGATGGCACTCAAGATCATCAAAAACGTGGAAAAATATCGAGAGGCTGCCAAGCTGGAGATCAATGCTCTGGAGAAGATCTCGTCGAAAGATCCAGAGGGTCAACAGTTAGTATTTTAATTCACGTTGAATCCACTAGAGCCAGTCGATGGACTGCGGCAAACGAATTTGAAAAATTTATGGCTCGGCGTCAAACGCTTTCAAGCCGCTATGCGAGTTTTTGTTTTCCTTTTAGGTTTAGAGATACTTGCTCACTGTGACTTTATTTTTTCAGTTTGTGCGTCAAGATGTTGGACTGGTTCAACTACCGTGGACACATGTGCATCGCCTTCGAAATGCTGGGTCTTAGCGTGTTTGATTTCTTGGTGAGTACTGCTGAATCGAACGATGGAAGATCCAATTCTACTGGCAATTCGTCCTTGCAGAGAAACAACAATTATCAGCCGTATCCGCTGGACCAGGTGAGGCATATAGGGTACCAGCTCTGCTACTCGGTGAAGTTTCTTCATGATAATAAACTCACTCACACCGATCTCAAGCCGGAAAATATTCTCTTCGTTGACTCCGATTATGAGATGATCAGCAATGGCAAAAAGGTGAGCTTTTTTTATCTGTACATTTTCAGGAAATTAAAATACTTGAAAACAGCGTCATCTGACAGAGAACTATTGGGTAGTAGCTCGAAATAATATTATATTAGATGTTAATGAGAGAGAACAGTAAATATTAATTCATTTATATCAGTAATATTATATTAAGAATTAAGATCATGCTTTTCTTCGTTAGTTTTTGATTGAAATTCGTATTTCTACCCAATAGTTCCAAATTCGTAGCGCTGTCGACACTGCACAAAAAGAGACCATAGAATATATTTTTTGAGTGAAATACATCAAACAGGTTTTTGACAGAATTACAAAAAAATTAGGGAACGCATGCGACCTTTTTGTGAAAAAATAGGCGGAAATTAAAGTAAAATAAAATTTTTTAATTTAAAACGCCTCCTGGGACCCTTAAATATTTTTTTAGTTCTGTCAAAAATCTGGGTGATGTGTGTCTATTTTTGGACCTCCCTGGGGCATATTTTTCACGGAACCCCCCTTTTTTTGCAGCGGAAAGAGGTGCGACGTGTGAAGAGAACAGATATTAAACTTATTGACTTCGGCAGTGCTACTTTCGATCACGAGCATCATAGCACAATTGTCAGCACAAGGCATTACAGAGCACCCGAAGTAATTTTAGGTGAGTAAAAATAGAGGAAGCAGTTCAATTAAAAGTAGTTAAGATTCAATAAAACTAATGCAGGCTCTAATACTATTTAATGCAACTAATTTAATTGCAGCATGATGTTTCTATTCTCTTCGGAATAGCTTCCGAAAATAACTATTTCGTTCTCTTTTTTTTTTAATTTCTAATAGAATTGGGATGGTCTCAACCGTGCGATGTTTGGTCCATCGGTTGCATCCTCTTCGAACTTTACCTGGGCATTACTTTATTCCAAACACATGATAATCGCGAGCATCTAGCAATGATGGAGCGTATTCTTGGTTCAATTCCACATAATATGGCTCGCAAAACCAAAACCAAATATTTTTACCATGGAAAATTGAAATGGGATGACAAGAGCTCAGCTGGCAGATACGTCAGAGACAACTGCAAACCACTGCACGTGAGTGTCTATTAGTAGAATTTTCATTCTGAATTTGTAAACTCTTATTTTATTCAGTTTTGCCAAGAATTGAGCTACAAAGAATTAGCTTTGTCCTTTTCGTTCAGGGCAAACTTTTTTTTTTAGTTTGGTACCTTCTGATTTCTGAAATAAAATGTAATCGAATCAATCTAAAAAAATCCTTCTCTTTCTTCCAGCGCTATCTATTATCAGAAGACGAGGATCACAAGCAGCTTTTCGACTTGGTACAACAAATGCTAAACTACGATCCATCCCAACGAATAACCCTAAAGGACTCTTTAACTCATCCCTTCTTCGATGCATTGCCTACGTCGCAGAGATTTCCAGACCCAAGGGCCGCCGGAGACTCCCAGCAGTCCCATGAACGGTCACATTCGCTCTCTCGATGAAGCTAGGACAGGGACCGACCTCCGTACCAAGCAGACACTCTCAAGCCGAAAGTCTGGTTCCCTTGTTGGTCGCACGATCTCTCGATTGGTATCGATCGATCCTATGAGACGCCCAACTTCACAATTCGATGACGACGTTTCCAGGAACTCTCGAAATCGATTGACGTGCCAACGTGTTAATCGAGAGACAATCGACGCTTCAAAGAAAACCGTGGACCCCTTCTCGAACTTTTGTACATTTTTTTCGAGTTCTTTGAAGCCTAAATGGATTTTGCTATCTCCCAAGATTTATTCACTTAATTTATTAGGGGCCTCAAAGCTTCGGCGCACGCCATCCACGTGTCTGCTCGGTAAAGCGAAACCGAGTCCCACGAATTATAGACATTTTATATCGCTGCTCTGTACATTTTACCCCCTAATTTTATTACAATGTTACAAGTCAAAAGGTGAATTAAAAGATCACATGGTAATTTGTTCGTTGAAGAAGTCTGTGACCGCGCGCGTGATGTTCTATTCTGGCGCCAAATTGATAAATTTACGCGTAGATAATGTTAAATTAGAATTCTTTAGGTACGAGTGAAAAGAGGAGAGAGTGAAAGTGATTGTCGTTGCACTAACGACGGGAGCACATGAATTTATTGTGTGAAAATAATCTGTGTTCGAGTGTTTTGGTTGTACGAATGACTTGCCGTTGATGACGAGATCGAATTTTCGTAAGGAAGCTAGAGCCTCCGTTTTTTATTTTCTTTTTCCCCGAGCAAGAATAGACAGAAGAAATTGTATGTTTCTTAGAAATTTTTTTAAGGATATCCATCGCACACGCGAACTTAGTTCGGTGATGAGTTGGTGCTCATTGAGAAGCGTAGCTTGTGTCCTGTAAATATGGATCGGGTAATGGTGTACCTATTTCGCAACGTCACGTTTAAGTAGTTTGTGTAATGTGCGATGTTTCTCCTTCTTTCTTTGTGCCTCTTTACTAGTTCTCGTATACTACTTGCTCTACAACTCACATAAAACACCCAAAAATACAAAATGTCTCGGCGCAGAAAATACTGTTTTTCAATAGCAATAAATACATTTCTTTTAAATAACGATAAGCATTGCATCTTTATTTGCAATTTATACAACATTGAAATTTCCATACACGTGATTGCAAACGAATTTTAAATTATCGACACGCTTTTCAAAAATGTCGATTTTTAAATATGAATTTAGTATAGTGCGGTTGTGTGAAATCGAGTGTTGCCTATTTACGTTTTAAATAAGTACACATCACGAACGCGTTTTGTACTTTCCCGTTCACAGGAAACACGATAGCGAAACTGTCAAAAGTACTGTAGTATTTTAACTTGAGTGCACAATCGCGAGTACTGGAAAAAGGTTTTTTTTTAATTATTATTTTCTGTTTTAAGTACCTGTAATTGAATCATGCAAATAAAGGAGGACAGTCAATGAAATTTAATAGAGAGTTACGTATAGTATTAGATATAACCAAAATTTGTAATCCTTTAACAGAGATAGTGTTTTCCCACTTTTTTTATTATGAGATTTTCAATAAGAGTACCTGCGAAACCTTTTTAAACAAAAAGGAAAAAAATGACCAATTTAAATATTTTCTACCAAAATAATTACTTAATTCATTGTAGTGATGGTTAGTTGATTGAATACTTTTAATTTTCTTAATTTAATAATATTATTACTTGAAGTTTTTCAAAGCGTGATTCATAAGATTTTTCTGCAATTTTCAAGAACAGCTTTCTTTCTTGTGTCCTTGGCAGAAAGTGAGACGTCTTATCAAAAGATGATTCTTCGCAGTAACTCAAGAGTCTTTGTTTTTGCCTATTTTTAACAAACTAAAACGTTAATCGTGCGTGCTACGCACGCATTAATTAAGGTAAAGCGGCCAGTCTGTGCCAACTTCAGCAATTTGGTTAACACTGGAAATTTTTTTTAAATCTTATAAAAATTAGCTTAAAAAGTAATAAACATTGATGGAAACTCTTGAGTATCTATAGCTAATATGCACTTGCGTTTTTGGCCAAATACTTTTTTATATTTTTAAAAAAGAGTCTTAAACATAAGAGTACAACAAAACTCCAGTAATCGCCAGTCCGATATTTTTAGTTTAACTAGTGATGTGATCACCAAATCTACAGACTATTCTTCGCCAAGTCGGTGAGATGTGTTATAAGTTGCGAAAATTTTAAAGTTTACCCTGCTTTAACTAAGAAAAATTCAGATTTATATCCCCATTCTCTACAATCTTCACTCTGTTATTTTTATATTCTTTTTAAAATTCAACGTTTGTAAATAACTGTCAGATTAAACTTTCAAAATTTTCTTAACAAAACAATAACGAATCTCTGACTAGTTCTGTATGGCGCTCGCTGGTCAACCTTCGTGACGTCTACAACCTGCTCTTACCGCCTAGTCGCTACCCTGGCGGACCGACCGAACGCAAGCATTACGCTGCAGCGTGATGGTAAAGTAATATGGCATTATAATTAATAAAAGAAACAAAATAAATATGTAAACTGTTGCAATTATAATAATACGTTAAATGGTCATGCCGTAATTGCACCAAGTTGCTTTTTCAGCGTTAAAAAAAAAACAAAGTGGCTGTCATTGAAGTCGGGTCCCTGGATGTTGGCAGTCTGCTAACGGCGGGTTGCCAACATGCAGGGGCCCGACTTCAATGACAGTCACATTATTTTTTCATTTTTAACGCTGAAAAAGAAACTTGTTGCAATGACGGCATGACCATTTAACGTAAATTTTAACGTCTTATTAAATTTGCAACAGTTTACATATTTATTTTGTTTCTTTTATTAGTTGTAATGCCATATTACTTTAACATTACTTTACCATTACGCTGCAGCGTAATGCTTGCGTTCGGCCGGTCCGCAGGGGTAGTATACCATTAAGCCATTTCCCTTTCAGGGTAGGCGTGACACTACCCGATTTGGGTAGTGTTTCTAGGTGGATAGTTTCTTGTAATAAATAACTACAAGATGGGCTCACTACACCCACGATGTGCCAACAGCACGCAGTATTCTCGAATGGTCACCCATCCAAGTACTAACCGCGCCCAACGCTGCTTAACTTCAGTGATCTGACGAGAACTGGTTTTTTCAGCGTGTTTTGGCCGTTGGCCAAATTTTTTTTTTGGCTAAATATTAAGAATGGGTTTGAAACGTTATTTAAATGATTGTTTTATACATAAAAAAGTCATTTTAAATTTAAGGCATCATCTTACTTATTAATAAACTAGTTAGATTAATGCAGATGTTTTAGCGATGTTGTTTGTCTGAGTGATATAAATTTATAATAATATATATATATTATATTATTATTAATAAACATTGCTTTCGTTACTTATTTGCGATAATTTGAGACCGATTTTTTACATCCATAAGAAATCTGATTTTTCTGTCCAGTCAGTGAGTTTAAAAAAATAATATCGTTATTCTTCCATTCGCTTAATCATAACACTCAAAACTAAGTTTCACTGCATTTATCAGAATTGAAAATCACTTAAAAATTTTTTGTTTACGACTATTTGCGAAGGTTTATTCTTCATTTTTATTACATAAATCTACCAATTGGCGATCACTGGACATTTTACCTTACGCTTTTCGTTTCAAAACTTTATTTTTAATACCATTGAAAAATGGATCAAAGTCTGATTCAATTTCTTAAAGTACAATAGCCAAGATACGAATTCTCTGATAATTCTCATTTTAAATAACATTTTAGAATACATGTGAAATAATATTAGATAAACGGAGATATTTGACACATTCTCATCACTCAATATTTTTAAAGATTTTCCATTATATAGAATATTTTGCTCAATTGTATAAAATTTTCAGAGCCTGACAATATTTTTGAAAACAAATTGCACCCTAAAAATTTATGTTTGGATTTTTTACTTGTATTTTAAATACATATTTAAAAGTAGGGTAGGGTGGGGCGAGATAAGCATAGGGGATAAGATGAGCCACTCAATTTTCTCGCAGGCTATAATTTCTTTTGTAACTGTTCTTTGTACTAATATCAGGAAGAACGCTATCAAACTTGTTTTAAAAAAATTTACGCTTAATGTTGAATAAATTTTGAAAAAACGAAAGTAAAAATTTTAAGACCTGTATACTGCTATTTTCATTTGTTTAGAAAATCCAAGAATCACACGAAATCACATATATTAGATGTTTTTCCAGTGGTTATTTAGATAGCTTATTTATTAAACCTTAAGTTTTCAACAGATTTTTATATCATTGTAAAACAAAAATAGGTAATAATAGTACATTGTGATACAAGTGCGGAAAAGCGGACCTTCAGTGAATAAAATCAAAAAAAAATTCAAAATCCATGGAGCGGACGGGGATCAAATTGGACCAAAGGTGCCACGGAAATGGTATAAATCCAC
>CAKNYM010050334.1:157765-173934 GCA_932195095.1 Andricus curvator
TTCAAAATCCATGGAGCGGACGGGGATCAAATTGGACCAAAGGTGCCCCGGAAATGGTATAAACTCACGTATAGGGTCAATTTGAAGGTCGAATTTAAAACTTGTGCCAATCTTAAACTAGATATTATTAACGGTATCACCTTCAGTAAGTAAAATAAAAAAAAAATAAAAAATCCATGGAGCTTCATAGCAGATGTACTTCTTATTCAAAACTCATATTTTGTTGTTGAAAAGTCAAGCTGACATTTTTTTTTAAATAAAAATTCAACTATTTGTTCAAAAACTTATCTCTTACCAGACACTCCTTTTTGCTTCAGGATTCGACTATTTGTTTTCAAAATTTTGGTAGAAAAACTTTGTTAAGAAACAATTTTTTGTTGGATTATTATATGTATTATATTATTATATGTATTATATTATTATATTTTTATTTGAAAATTCATCTCTTTGGTTCAAAGTTTAACTATATTGTTGAAAACTGACCTATTTAATTAAAAATTCATTTGCTCGGGTAAAACTTGAACGACTTTATTGATTTTTTTTATTTTTTTAAATGAAGGTTTACTGTTTGGTTGAAAATATAACTATTTTGTTGATATAACTTTTATAATATAACTTTTGGTTTAAAATTTAACTATTTGATTAAAAATTAACTATTTGGTTAAAAATTCAACTATTTATTGGTGAAGAATAAACTTTTTTATTTAAAAATCATATTTTCCATTTGAAAATTCAACTGCTTTGTAGATAATTTGTCTCTGGCTCAAAAATTCAACAATTTTGTTGAAAATTATTTTTTTAACTGAAAATGTAACGATTCCATTTTTAGTTAAAAATTCAAGTATTTGGTTTAAAATTCATCTTTTTGATTGAAAATTCCTAACCTACCGAAAACTAAAAAGTCAAAGACAAGCTGAAAATTCCAGAAAACCCCGCAACTTTCTAGCATTACTCTATAAGAGAAGATATAGTATATAGATATATAGATATAAACCAAAAGGAATTTTTGAACAAATATGTTTCCAACTTGCATTAATAATTATCTCACTAAGTAAAAAGTGGACAAAAAGTTAAAAATTTAAAAAAAAAACTGTAACTTTCTAACATTATTCAAAGAGAATATTATTATAAATAATAAATAGTTTAAACAATTGTGTTTGTCAAATTCAGTTGATTATTGCCTGGGTCAGTGAAAAGTTGAAAAAATCAGATAACACCGTGAATTTCTAACTTTATTCTAAGAGAAAATGGCCATAAAATATAATAAATTGTTTTAACAATATATTTGAAAATCTAATTATCACTATAAAGTAATATTTTATGCACTAGAAACAATGTTTACTAAAAGAAACCTCAAAAAACGAATAAATAGCGCCAGAAACTTGCAATACCCAAGTTTTAACTTATGGGGTTTATTTAAACCCCTATAAAATAGACTTGTAGGGGTGGAATTCAAAAATAAATTTCTCATTCGTATTTTATGGCTGATTTTGAAGAGAAATTTTCAGGATCAACTCGATATACATAATATTGACAATTCTGAATATTTACAAAAATGCCTTTTATTATGGGAAATACGTGTTAATCTTCATGGGGCTTGCGGAATTTTTAAATATAATTTTTTTTTACGCATTCATTTTTTTGTGGATTTGAACAAATTTGGGAGAGATATGCATGAAAATTTAAAAAAAAATTGTGGACCACCTAAGTCCATGTGGACTTTGGCTAGACCCGCTAGACCACCCGTCCTCCCTCGTGGACAATCGTAGACTTTTGCCTTTTTCGTTTAAAAATGTATTTCTTTCTGTATAAATTTCATCTTTTTTGTTTGAAAATGCAACTGTTTGGTTAAAAATTATTCTGTTTCCGTCGAAAATTAAATTTTTTTTTCAAAAATCAATGTTTTGTAGAAAATTCGTATCTTTGGCTCAAAAATTCAACAAATGGCAGGAAATTTAACTGTATGGTTGGAAATTTATATATTTTATTGAAAATTCGTTTTTATAGAAAATTCAAGTATCTGGTTTAAAAATTAATGTCTTTTGGTAAGAATTCATCTTTTTGGTTGAATTTTCTGGGGCGGAATGAGCCACCTCTTCCTGCACTGTAAAAAAAGTGAAAATAAAAAGACCGATCAAATGTAATTTAACTTGTCGTAATTCATCAAATTTACCGTGTTTCACATCATAAAATTACAAATGGAATTTCTAATCACAATTTCATATGTAATTTAACTTCTTGTATCATTGTGATAAAACATGGGATTGATAATATTACAATCTTCGGTGAAATTACTACGTTGAACGTTGGAAACTATTCGGGTCACGTTAAACGTGGTAAAATAATAATGACTTATAAATTTTTCTGTCGATTGTAAAATCACAAAATGGAAATCAATTTAACAAGTGCACTGTCATTTGACAACATGGTAGTAAGGTTATGTGTGGATAGTGGTACAATTACATGCGAAATGTCATTTGAGGCAACTTTGTGATTCAAATGCAAGTCGGTGGAAGATGCAAGTATAGAGAGCGAAAAGCCGTTAGCCTCTACGCGCGGGGTGCACAAAAATTGTGATTGCAAAAAAGTAGAATTCGGATGCAAATCAACATTTTTACCATTCGTTTAGAGTTGATTCAGCATCATATAGTGCCTCAATTATTGTTTGTTTGATTTTAAATGGTATTCAAAGGTGCACACGGGTGTAAAAAATGGTGTTTTTCACACACATTTGAATGAGTTTAAACAGGCAAAATGTATATTGAAATTAAACCAGAAAATAACGCAATGATTAAGTGAGCTTAAATTTTTAATTTTATCACTTTAAATTCACATTTAGAAGGAAATAATAGGCAAAAATCTTACGCATTTTACGAGTAGGGTTATGTTATATCACAAGCCGAATGTATTTTTACACATTTTTAGGTTACTTTACAAGCGAACTGTAATTTGACAGCTGGTTGTGAAATCACAAGCCTTTTGTAATTTAAATGATCTACATTCAATTTACAAAAAAATACGTCGATTTACTACGTTACAGGTGACCCGAAAAGTTTCCAACGTTCAACGTGGTAATATTACATCCACTTTTTTTACAGTGTAGTAGACCAATCTAGTATTTGGGAGTTTTCTTACTGTAGAATTTAACTTTTACTGAGACAATGTACACGGGTAAGTCAAAAAATGGTTATATTAATTTCTGTAATACAATTATTAAAAGATATGCAGATATAAATCGTTTTTCTATTCACTGTTTGTAGAGTTAGTTACGGTAGAGGTTAGGATTAAGGATTGCATCATTTTAACGTTAAATACTTTAAATGTTTCGTAAAATTTTTGAAAAATATGTGTAACATATGTTTTTGTTTCATAATACTCTAACTTAACAGTACTCTTACTTATAAATAATATATAATAAGTCATTTAATTAAGTGGCTCATCCCACCCCAGTGCCTGGCTCATCCCGCCTCAGGCATGGGGCGATATGAGCCAAGTGCACTACTTTTTCATTTTCGTTTCTAATTCCGCATATACTTTTTTATTTACTTCTATCTTGGCAAAATTACAATTAAAAATGTTTGTAGAATATATATAACGACTTACTTTCAAGCAATAAATTAACAGATTTTAAATACTGACGTGAAAAAGACAACTATGCTCATCTCGCCCCACCCTACCCTAACCACGTTTCTCCTGTTGAATCTTAAATTATCCTCAATTGAATAAACTATTAAAGCGTGGAAGAAAGGGACGGAATTGAGGAGGAGGACAGAGGAGGAGGTGGGTATGATAATAATGTAGTTAAGACAAGTAGGGACTGAAAATATTAGATTCAATGATTATATATGCACTAATCTTCTGTTAGATGTTTTATAAGCTGGTTTCCTAAAAAACTACAATTAATTCGGGTGAGATAATAAAGAAAAACACATAAATTTCAAGTGGTTGCTAAACTAAAAAAATATTATTCAATAATACCAACCTCTCGCATTTCATTAACAATTGAAATAATTTCATGGACATTATTGGTGTTTCCAGCTACTAGAGCTTGTAAAAGAAAGCGCAATCTATCTACAAGTTTATTTGGATCTAACATTTCAGCTTCTGTTTTTTCTTCTATTTCATATTCAGAGGAAAGGTCACTTTCAGCATCACCATCAATATCCTCATCGTCATTATCATTATCATCATGTTTTTTGGTCATCACGGATGGAGAATTGCCATCTTGGCTAAATTCTTCTTCTGCTTGTACTTCTTGCTTCTTCACAAGTGGTTCCACTTCATCTTTAGGCTTCTGAGTAATGCACGTTAGATTCTTCAGTGGAGAGAATTGCGGCTTCCAGGCTTCCTGATTAGCTTGTTTCTCGTCAGGTTTGAAAATCTTATGCTTACGATGAATTGCTTTCGTATCCTCCCGGTAACAAGGAGTTCATTGAGACGCATAGAATGGCATTTAAAAAAGTAGACACTTCAATGCCTTGAAATGCGTACTAATTGCATTTTTGTCCGAAATGCCATTAAATGCGTTTTATGGCTTGAATCTTGTCTCGTTCCAATCATTTTCAATGCGCACAAATGAAAAGGCATTAAACTGACGTCATGGTAATACTGTTAAGTGAATTGGCGTTAATGCTATTTAATGCGTTTCGCCGAGCCACCCACTTGAATGCCATACAATGCCTTTCATGACACAAAGTATTGAATTGGGTTAATGCCATTTAATGCGGTTCGCTGAGCCACCCACTTGAATGCCATACAATGTCTTTCATGACACAAAGTATTGAATCGGGTTAATGCCATTCAATGCTGTTTCGAGATCTTTTCAGTTGAATGCCATACAATGCCTTCTGCGGCAGATTACATTGACAAGGCTAATGCCATTTAAGAAGAATAGGAACCATAGAGGAACAGACGCGAAAGTGATATAGTAGCCGAAAAGTGAGCATGGTCATTGTATTTCGTTGTGGAACATTCTCGCATTTTGATACTTTTTAGTGATAACTGCAAGATGTTCGCGTATGTGCTTTTACTCTCGCGAAAAGTTTCAACAAAAGTTCATACGTCAGGAATAAAAAATGTGATGCCACGAAGCATTCGCCAACGCAAAAATACCACATCCTCGTCTCTCTGAATAACGGCGGAAAGGCCGACATACAGGAGGGAGTAATATTAAAATCAGCGGGTAAGTTGAAAAGCTTTTCAATTTAAGGCCATGTGAGCATAACCTTAACATTTTTTTTTTACATTTTTTTCAAAACCAACTTACGTTCACACGAAACGCGATATCGAGTTGAAAATTTGGGAAATCAAATGAGAAGCACTAAGAAACGTTTGTCTGGTCCTAAATTTTTATAATTATAAAAAAGTTTTTTTTTTGAAAATTGTTTAGTTTGCTTTTTTCATAATTATTCCGTTATGTAGCATATACTCAGTTTCCTTCATTTCAATGCCATTAAATGCCCTTTCATTAACTTCACATTCATGCCAATGCCTTTTAATGCTGTTCATTTTAAGTTTTTATTTTAATGCGTTTCATTGCGCCTTGCGCATTAATAAGCATTCAGACAAAAATGCAATTAAAACGCATTGAAACGTTCCAATGCGTTCCAATGAACTCCTTGTTACCGGGCTTATCAATCAACGTGTTACTGTCTTGCACTGTCCTTAGACCTCCAGGTACCTTTGCAATTTGGTGGAAGTCTCTCCTATCCTGCTTATGATTCTTTGCTAAGCAAAAGTATTTCTCATGTCTTCTTACATTATCGAGCCTTGAATAAGTTCTGGAACAACTTGAACATGTGGAAGTCATCTTGTCACTGACACAGTAAAAATGGCTGTTCATTCATGGAAGCTGAGTTTATATCCTCCTCCTCTTCTTCCTCCTCATATACCCCTCCTCCAACTCCTCTTCCTTCTCATCCTCCTCTTCCAACTCCAACTTCTCCTTCTCCTCCTCCAACCACCTAAAAATAGTTGCATTTTTAACTGAAGATTTGAAACAAGTTTCAACTCTATGGTTAAAAAAACAACTGTTTTTAGGTTTATGTTGGTATTATTAATATTGTTAATGTTGGTAAGGTAGGAATTCAAGATGATGTTATCAAAATATTTCAGAAACTTAGCCCGGACATGAACCACTTTAACTGTAGAATGTTCTCTAATAATATATCCTAAAGTTCCAGAAGTTTTTCTAGACTGCGGAATGTTCTTCACGAGTTAAATGTGCACTACATAAATAAAGATAGGAATTTTTAGTTAAAAGAATTATCTATAAGGAAGCAATAAATCAAATTTATATAGAAAAAACAGGATGTCATACATAGCCCTCCATATCAAATTTTCATCTGTACACCTGCATCTTTTGTGTATTAAATGCATGCTTATCTATGAGGAAGCAATAAATCATCCTTGTTTTTCTCACAAGTATATGACGCAGTAGAAAATGTAAGGACAAAGCAAAATATAACCTTGAAAGTATTTACACGAAATGTTTAATTGAGATAAGAAATAACCTTGAAGCTGTTTACATGAATTTGGTTCTTATAATTGCGCAATGGGGACGGCGATTTGTCAAGCTCAGCTTAGAGGGCAGCACCGTGAGTGCAGATATACCTTATACGCATGTACAAGGCATTATCTACAGTTTCCTTAGTTTTTCGTTATTTGAAAAGTGATTTGCTTCTTTATTTTTACACCCAATTGCTGCATGCACACCTGGTATTTCAAAAATAGTGCTTTAAGCTAACACCTCAACACTGCGTTAGGAAGGACTGATATAATTCGAATAGCAGACGTTACCACCGTTAGAACCGTCATCTTGTGTGTATTTCCACGCGCACTAGCGACCCTAGCGGCCACATGTGTCAGTCGCAGTCCCCATATTATTATATGATGTTATCAGGACCCTCCGAGAATACATATCCAGAGTCCGTCTTGTAAAAGTGGCTCAAAAGTGAGATCCAAAGTCCGTCTTATAATGCATATATCTTACTTTTTGGTTCAGAACCTAGCTTTACTCATCTACTAATACAGTAGCTTTAGTGGATGATTGAGAATTTCGAAATATTTTATTATATTTATTTTGTATTTAGCTTGTTTTTTGTAAATTTATTTTAAATTTTCAACGTGTAATGGGCAAAACTGGCCTTTCCAAATAAGAGATGAAAAAGGTGCTGAAAAACGAGCATACATCTGTGAATAAAAAGGCATGTGAATTCATATCAAGTGTGTGCCTCGAAATTGTTTGCTGTATCTTATTTCATGTAACACGTCGAGAGGTTGACAAAACCTAGCATATGGCAAAAGAATGATTATCAAACGTTGTGGGTTGACTAAGGAATCAAACTTTTATGAGCAGTAAAAAATAAGTGATCTCTAGAGAACGAAAGCAGGGACTAATGAAATGTATGCAGACTTAGATGGTCAGTGCATCAAATGTTTTCTAAAATCAAAACGTTTAAACACATCTGAACATCATCTCGAGTCCTCGCTCGCTACTCGATATCAGAATAAAGCAATAAGAATCCTCAGAATATGACCTTACTATGAGAAATGCTTTATTCCTTTAGATACTCTCTTACCTATATTATTCGATTGGCTTGAAATATTTTTTAATTTTAATTTTTTATCTTCCTCTTTATCCTTGAGTTCTAGACGATTCTACATTATAATCAACACGTTGGGATATAATTTTTTGCAACGCAAAATGTAATGTGTCATTAAAAATAACCTTGAACTTGTTTACGAAAAAAATGGTGCAGTATAATTTGATGATGTCCTCAGGAATATTCTAGAAACTAAGCACATAGCTCCTTTTATAGACGCTTACCCCCTCTACCAAATTTCTGGAGACTTTTGCGCAATGTTGCCAGATATTGCATCATATGATGCAACAAAATTCTGGAAGATTCTACATTATAATCGACACGTTTGGAATATAATTTTTTTGCAACGCAAAATGTAATGTGTCATTAGAATAACCTTGAACTTGTTTACGAAAATTCTTTCTAGAAATTGCGCAGTAAAAGTTGATGAAGTTATTAAGAATATTCTAGAAACTAAGCACTACAGCTGTAGAATATCGGCAAGGTAGGTTTTTATGGTCTCTGATGGTAATATATCTACAGTAGCCTTATACAGTAGCCGTAGTGGATGATTGAAAATTTCCAAATATTTTATTACATTGATTTTATATTTGTAAAGTTGTTTTAAAATCTTTAACGTGTAATAGGCAAAACTGGCCTTTCGAAATAAGAGATAAAAAACAAGCATATATATGTGAATAAAAAAGTTATGTGACTTCATATCAAATGTTTTTGCATGATATAAGAAGCGCCGGGCAGTGCACCCTCAATATATATATATAATTTATCGGTGGGGGGGGGGGGGGGGCCCCCGAAGGAAAAACTCCTAAGCGAAGGCGTAACAACCGTGCCGAAAGCTGAATGGCACCTGGGTGAGGTGTCTCAAATGGTGACTCTGGGATACCGGGCGAACTCTCAGAGTATCAGCCTCATCCTTGCACGCGGAGCTCTACAAGGATGGACGAACCCTTTTCCCTAGCTGCTCCCGACAATGGGTCGGACCTGCTGGAGTGCTATGATACCAGTATGGCCCCTGAACGAAAAGGTTACATGGCGCCACTCCATGCTCTGTGGTGCGAGAAACACCCAGAGCTCTCGGATTTTTTGCAAAAACGTCTGCGAAACCGTGCCGAGGACCTCCGGAAAAGGGGTTATATAAGCGGAGCGCCTACACAACCGCAGCCAGAACAAGCCGGCAACAGAGAAAGAGAGGCGACACTGAGAGCAACCTCGGACAGGCATCCAATAGAGGAAGAACGATGCTTCAAGACACGGAGAAGCATCAACATTCAGGTTTCTCCCAAGCCCAAAGATCTGACTGAACTGGATGATGAGCATCGTGGAGATTTTCCCGAAGAATCCGACCTCTGGACTATCAATTGTAGTGTGTACAATGCAGCGAGAACTTTGGCAGATGCAAACCGTAAAACAAAACCAACAGTTGATTATAAGACCAAAAGACGAATGCATCAACTTAGCACAAAGATAGGCTGGGCAAGACAGTACGCGTCCCGCATTCAGTGTGTGATTTACTACATAACATCTGGCAGGACTTTCACTGCCAAGGTTCGACAGTTCGCGCGCTAACTGCGGATCCGTCATCACACAATCAACAAGTCAAAGCTACTGATCATCAGGCAGCATATTGTTGACAGAATACGAGTACTATCTAACGCTAGGAGAAGTCTAGAGCGGAGAGAGAGGTGGGTCAAAGAAAATCAACAATTTTTGTCTGACCCATCTCGACTCCTCCAAGACCCTCCAGTTACTGTCGACCATCCGCCCAATCCAGAGGAGGTTGAAGCATTTTGGAGAGAAGTCTACGAAGTCCAACATCCACTTGAAGAAGGCTCAAAGAACATAAATAGCTTCAAGGAGCTGTGCAATGCCCTCATAACAGCTGGGGAGGAATGTCCACCTATCACTACCGAGGAGGTGAAAAACGTATTAAGAGGCATGAAGAACTATTCCGCTCCGGGACCAGATGGTATCAAGACCTTCTGGTGGAAGAAGTTTCCTTCAACCCACCAGCATCTGGCCCGAATTTTCACCTCATATCTAAAGTCGGAAGAGCCTATTCCGGGGTGGTTGGTGGAAGGGCGCACAGTGCTCCTGCCGAAGACGGGCAACTTAGCTGGCCCTAAGAATTACAGGCCAATAACTTGTCTGAACACACTGTATAAGATCTTCACAGCTATCCTAAGTGATAGGATTGTTCGGACAATTGGACCTGTGTGGCGAGAGATGTATGAACAACGCGGCTCAAAGAAAGGCGTAGCAGGATGTCGGGAGAACTTGCTAATCGATAGATGTGTCTGCAAAGACGCAGCATCCTATCAGCGATTGCTATCGATGGCCTGGATTGATTACCGGAAAGCTTTCGATTCAACCTCCCATAGACTTATCATCTGTCTGTTGGAAAGCCTAAAGGTTCATCCACACATCGTGAGGTGCATAGAGACATTAATGCCGCTTTGGAAAACCAGATTTACTATCTCATCTGGAAAACATCGCGTGATCACTAACAGTATCACCTTTCAGAGAGGTGTGTTTCAAGGCGTCACCATGAGCCCTCTCCTCTTTTGCCTCACATTATTGCCACTATCTCTCGCACTTCGCCATTCCGAAGGGTATCTCTGCGACAAACCTGGAAACCGAAAGCATAAGGTAACTCATGTATTTTACATGGATGATCTTAAGATCTATGCTAGGAATCAAGAGAAATAACATCTAGCTCTAAAAATTGGAATGGAGTTCGGGTTAGAGAAATGCACCAAGGTTAACTTGAAGAAAGGAAAACGTAATGGCATCCCCGAAGATCCTGAGCTCGTTGACAGAAGCGCTATACGACACCTTTGCGCTGGAGAGACCTATACATACCTGGGCGTGCCACAGAGCCGCATTCAGGACGTGACATCTATAAAGGATACTCTCCGATGCAGATACAAACGTCTCATCCGACGGATATGGTGTTCCGAACTGTCGGCGAGGAACAAAGTATCTGCAACGAACATGCTTGCCGTCCCCGTAGTACTCTATTCGTTTGGAGTAGTTTCATGGACGAAGGACGAGCTCAGATCCCTCGATATCTGGTCCCGAAAGATTATGCACATGAACAAAAGCATGCACCTTAAGTCTTCTGTTCCACGACTTTACATCTCACGCCGTCAAGGTGGTCGCGGAATACTGAATCTTGAATGTCTTCACAACAGGATTATTCTGAGTACAGCACATATGCTCGCAAATGGACAAGACCCTCTTCTTAAAATGGTCAGGAAACACGAAGAAGTGGGCAAAGGGGCGTTTCTGTACAAAGCAGCGGAGGAGGCTGCTGAAACACTCGGCCTTAACTTAAATATTAGGGGTGAGCAAAATGCATCAAATCTTATCCATCTTGAATACTCACTCCTGAAGGTCCGGATTAAGAAAGCACAGGAGAAAAACTTCCACGAACAGCTCCTCGACAAGAGGATGCACGGCATCTTCCACAGAAATGTGGAAGATCAGTCGATGTCGTATGAGCTAACGTTTACTTTCCTTAGATCACCCGGATTGAAGTCGGGCACGGAGGGCTGCATTTTGGCATGTCAAGACGGTGTCATTTCCACTCTAGCATACCGACGCCACATTTTGAGCCAAGACATTCCCGATGATAGCTGCAGAACGTGTCATGCACACCCCGAGAATCTAGGACACATACTATCTAGTTGTCCAACTCATGCGGGAACGACCTACATCCGAAGGCACAATGCAGCAATAAGAGTGCTTTATTACCATCTCTGTCACTCTCATGGCATTAGCCCAAATACCTCTCCGCTAAACGCTCCTAGAGAAATAGAGTCAATTATCGAAAATGAGAAGTGCCGCATATACTGGAACTTCATATTCTCGACAATTGTTTCTGTTGCGCGTCACAGCCAAGGAGAAAGAAAAGAAAGAGAGGTATAAAGATCATATAAGGGAGTTGCGACGGTTATACCCGGAATATTCTGTTAAGCTAATCGTCTTGATCAGCGGCGCTCTTGGAGGTGCCAAGGTTTCACTGTTTAATAGCCTGAAAAGCATCCCAGCGTGTCAATAAAATGCTGAGACACTTGCGGGGAAAATTCAGAAGGCGGTCGTTCTTGGGTCGCTCCGTCTCCTCAGGGTGCACGCGACTTTTGCCGGATCATCGTATTGAGTTCGTCGCAGACTGTAACCACCTATCTCACGGTCGTGAGACGTGGTTACAGCTGAAATTTTACCGCGATTTCGCTGGGGGCGGGTGCAATTTTTCAGATTAGCACCCGCTCCCGGCGAAATCCTGCGGTTATCCTTATGACAAACTTTTAACTATATATACCAGGTGTATAAGCTTAAATCCGCTGTTTGCTCATAGATGGCGTTAGTGAGCCTATCAAGCTACCATGGACACGCCATACTTCTTTTTTATGAGTTTCATATCTGTCAACATGTAATCAGTGCACTGCACATCATTAGCAATTGTATACAACAACATATTTGGTAATCATGTCTAGTTTTTTTTGCCAGAAAAAGAGCATATGCGGGAAGCCTTGGGAAAGATTTTGAGGGTTGGCCGGGATCAACCTACGATTTCTTGCGCTTAGGATTTTCGAAATATATCCACTTCTCATCGCCCGTCACAATCCGGTGCAGGAACGTCTTTCTTTTTTGTCTGGCGAACAAGATTTCGCATGTGTTTTGGTCTTGCTCCATCTGCCTATCGGTCAATTCATTCGGCATCCATTTCCCGATCTTTTGAACCTTTTCCATGCCACGTAGACGCATGGAAATGGCTACTTGAGTAACACTCAATTGCTCGGCAAGCATTTTTTGCGATTGGATATCGTCCTCGTCCAAAAGAGCCTGCAATTGATGGTCCTCAACCTTCCTGGGCCGATTTTCACGCTTCTTGTTGCTCAGGTCAAAATTGCCGTTTATGAACCGCCGAAATCAAACTCTGCACGTTGTTTCCGATAAAGTACTGTCAACATAGGCCTCCACAAGTATTCGATGCGATTTGGCAGCCGATTTCTTCAAATTGAAGCAGAAAAGCAGAGCTTCCCGCATATGCTCTTTTTCTGGCAAAAAAAACTAGACATGATTACCAAATATGTTGTTGTATACAATTGCTGATGATGTGCAGTGCACTGATTACATGTTGACAGATATCAAACTCATAAAAAAGAAGTATGGCGTGTCCATGGTAGCTTCATAGGCTCACTAACGCCATCTATGAGCAAACAGCGGATTTAAGCTTATACACCTGGTATATATATATATATATATATATATATATATATATATATATAAAGTTAAACAACCACCGCAGGGTGCCACTGAGAGCAACTGCCATCTAAAAAAAAAATTTCAATAGCCCCCAGTAGAACCGCGGTAAATCACACCTATCGCCACGTCTCACAACCATGAGATGGGTGGTCACCGGGAATGACGAAATCACAACGTCAGGCTGGCGAAACCCTCGTATGTCTTGAGGACACGAAGCGACCCAAGGATGACAGCTTTCTGCACCCATCTCGCAAGTGCCTTGGCATATTTTTGGCACGCGAGTATGGCTTCAAGGTTACGAACCACTGATAGTTTCACACCTCCGAGAGCACCTATCACAAGGACAATTACTTGCAGCGAATATTTTGGGTACAGTCGTTGCAGCTCTCTTTTAAGGTCTTGATACCTCTCCTCTTTTTCTTTCTCCTTTGCAGTGATGTATTCGGACGGAGCCGAGAATTCGATCACGAATATAGTTCGTTTCTCGAAGTCTTGGAGAACAATGTCAGGCCTCGAGTGCGCAACGGAGACTGCTGCCCGAAAATCGATGTTCAGAAAATTTGGCACTTCTCGTTTCAGACAATTGACGCTATCTCCCTTGGAGCGTTCGGCAGGGCAGGGTCGCGACCGACACCGTAAGAGCGACAAAGATGGTAATAAAGCACTCTTAGGGCCGCATTATGTCTATAGATATACGTAGTTCCTGCGTGGGTCGGACACCCTGATAGTATGTGTTCTAGGTACTCAGCGTGTGCATGACACGCTCTGCACCTATCACTGGGAACTTCTTGACATAAAATGCGCTCACGGTATGCTAAGGTGGAAATGACACCGTCCTGGCATGTTGGTGAAATTTTCCAACCTCTGCTTTCTTTACTTTGGCTTTCAGAAGTGAAGCATCTAGATGGAGTAATGCACTTTCCTCACTTGTGATGTTAAAATTCAGGCCAACGGTCTTGGCCGCTTGCTCCGCGGCTTTGTAAAGGAACGCTCCTTCGCCAATCATCTCGTGGTTCCTGACCATCTTTAGGAGAGGATCTCTGCCATTCGCAACGATGTAAGCTGTACTTAGAACAATTCGGTTATGAAGACACTGGAGATTCAGAAGTCCGCGTCCGCCTTGACGGCGTGAAATGTATAATCGCGGAACTGACGAATTGATATGCAAGCATTTATGCATATGCATGATCTTACGTGTGGTGACATCAAGGGCCTTAAGCTCTTTCTTCGTCCATTAAACCACCCGAAACGAGTAGAGTAGAACCGGGACGGCAAGCATGTTAGTTGCAGATACCTTGTTCAACGCCGACACATTGGAAGACCAAATCTGTCGAAGAAGATGCTTGTATCTGCTTCGGAGAGACTCCTTCACTGATGTTACGTCCTGAATGCGGCGTTGTGGTACGCCCAGGTATGTATAGGTCTCTCCAGTATTAAGATGTATAATAACACTTATATCCACAAGCTCAAGGTCCTTGGGAACGCCAGTAATCTTTCCTTTCTTCAGATTAATTTTCGCACACTTGTCCAAACCAAAGTCCATCCCAATCTCTCCTGTGTAGTTCTTGACGATATTTATAGCAGTTTGAAGCTTACTTTTACCAGAGGCATAGATCTTCAGGTCATCCATATAGAATACATGTGTGACCTTATGATGCAAAAAAGCAAAGGGCTCATGGTATCACCTTGAAAGAAAAACCCTGTGGAAGGTGACGCTGTTCGTTGTCACACGATAATTTCTAGATTTGATCCCGGTAACAAGGAGTTCATTGGAACGCATTGGAACGTTTCAATGCCTTTTAATTTCATTTTTGTCTGAATGCTTATTAATGCGCAAGGCGCAATGAAACGCATTAAAGTAAAAACTTAAAATGAACAGCATTAAAAGGCATTGGCATGAATGTGAAGTTAATGAAAGGGCATTTAATGGCATTGAAGTAAAGGAACCTGAGTATATGCTACATAACGGAATTAATATTTATGCGCTTCAATGCGAAACGGTGGAATTTACGAAATAATAATTTACAAAAGTACGTATTTTTAACCTTTTATTTCAAAACACATCGTATTATAATGCTTCTTGTTTTATCGTACATAAATTGTTATATTTTTGTACTGAACGAAGATTGTGATGCTAAAAATTAATTTCAACAAACTAAGATGGATATTATTTTTGGCATTTCAACATAATACTTTTTCATAGTACAAACATTATTGTACTGAACGAACGAAGAAAGATTTAAATACTTGAAACTAATCTAAACAAACATCACTCGATTTTTGGTATAGAGTTATAATTAGAGAGCGGATTAGAGCCACTGTGAAGTTAGCTGTCGAGCGCTGCTCGGCTCTCACACGCGGAGAACCACGGCTAGACCATCATTTGTTCTTGATAATTTCGAATTGAAAGCGTTTGAAATTTAAGAAAAATTATGAAACGATTTTGAGTTTGAAATGTTCCCATTCGAAATATTGTAGATAGGTAAAATTTTGAAAAATGACGATATTTCGAATGGAATGAAAAGGAATTGAACTTGTGTCATTTGCGAATAAAAGAGCTTAAATTTAGATAATTTCAAATTGAAATTGAATTTAATTAGGAAGGAATTTTAATTATTTCTAATTCCAAGCGTTCAGAATTTAACAATTTTACTTTGGATTCAAGAATCTCGAAATTGAATGATTTCAGATTAAAATTTCGAAAGAGGACAATTTCCAAACGTTGAAAATTGAATATTTTTTAATTAAAATTTTCAGGAGTAGATCATGTAAAATCCAGAGGAATGAAAGCTATGATTGATCAATAAAAGCATTCAAAATGGAATGATTCAAAAGTGAAAAGGTTTGAATTTTTATAAATTTAAATGAGAAGCGATTAAAATTTTACAATTAGAAACAGAAAACTAAATTGAATATTTCAAAGTAAAAGCTTCTGAAGTTCTAGAAATCTACATTTTTATTCAATTTAAGATATTATGATTTAACATAAAAATTGATTAGACAAATTTAAATATAAAATCAAAAAATAATTTCACCTTTATTTTCACCGTTCAAAATGGAAAAAGTTTCAATTATAAACCCTGTAAAACTGAATCGTTATAAAAAACGTTCAGAATAAAAAGTAATTTTAAATTAAGAATATTAAAAAATGAAAAAATGTATACTACAAAAACTTGAAACTGAAACAAATCCGAACTTCATTTAAAAGTAAAAAAAATTTAGTCGCGAAGAATTTTGATATAAAAACTTTTTTGTATTCAAACCAATTCCAATTTCATTTTAAAATATTTCAAAATT
>CAKNYM010050337.1:5665-74330 GCA_932195095.1 Andricus curvator
AACTTGCGAGCGAAGCGAGCCGCGCGCGAAGCGCGCCATGAGAATGTACCCGCGAAGCGGGCAGATTTTTTTGTTTTGTTCAACAACTCAATTTAAGCCCTTTTGCCTAAGAAATGCTGCGTCTCCATTAAGAGTTAAAATCCGACTCAAAATGAGTCCAGCTTTTTTCTGTGTAGGAGCATATAGACATACTTTCTACATTTGAATTAGTAGAAATTTTACTAATTCATTCAGTACACTTAATTTTAATTGATGAATCATTTATTTTGAGAAGTTTACTAATTTTAACGGTGAAAATACCGTAACTGAAGTTAATCAATTATACCGTAACCGCAGTGAGTCAATTATAGACTTAAAATAAATTTATAGAGGAACAATTTTTGAATTAAGCTTTTGCTTATACATCAGTATTATTTATAATATTGAAGTGTATTTTGAAATTTTCATTTCAATGAATGAATAAGAAATTATAACATGTGTGAACAAATTTTAAACTTTAAACAATTTCACATTTAAAAATGGTGCGCAAATATATGTGGAACATAACCTCTTAAAATTAACTAATTTCTTCAATACAACTATAACTGATCAATCAGTTATATTACTGCAGGTATATACATATAACTGATTCAATTAGTAATTTTCGTTTTACTAATCCAGTCAATACAATTGTAATAATTGTCAGTGACTCTATTCTAGCTACAGCAATTAGTAGAATTTAACTGACATCAGTTATATTTTACTAATTCAAATATAGAGAGTACGTATGTCACGAGATAAAGCATAAGTTGCCCTTGGTTCACAAAAGCACCATATCTAATTAATATTTAAATTAAACCTTCAATAAAACACATTAGAATGTAAAAATACCTTAACGGCCTACCTAATTTCCCTAACTGCCCTCGCCTTTGCCTATATGTACATATATATATTATAGGGGCTATTTTTTTGAATTCAATATAATAATAAAGCACTAGGGTGAAGGGTAACTGGGGAGCATCTCTAGTGGTGTTAACCAGCAGGGCTCGCTAATGAATACAGTTAATGGGCGTTCAAAATTGCTTCGTTGCGTCGTAGACGTAGGCAATGCGAATGAGCATGACTAATTATCGCTGTAATTGTTTTGACCAATACAAGTGAATATGAGGCATCATATGTGAACGTTGTAATGGGCTAGGTCAATCAGGCGTGGCTAGTGTACTGGGTCTGGGGTAGCTAGCTCGGGCATATTGCAGAAGGTTAGGGATTTCTTTAAAGAGCATTTCTTAGTTTGTGAGTTGGAGAGGTGTTTAAAGAATCTTTCGAATTAAAAGGCGTTGCGATGCGCTATTCCTACAGGAGGGCTAGTTTCCTAGCGAATTACTTAGGGAGCTTCCATAAAGGATGTAACAGTTGGGGGGGGGGGTAGACGAATTGTGACAGTCTGTGAGTCTCTGGGTCACAGGTTCTGTGACAAAATGTGACAATGGGGGGGGGGCAAACATTCGCAAAAAACTGTGACATCCTTTATGGAAGCTCCCTTATTTCCATACCAGTTTATTTGAAGTCAACAGGTGGTCCAATCTCAGTAGTCATAGGTCTAGACTTGGTAACAGACATCAGGATGAGTAGAAGAGATTGTGTTTTCTTCTCCCTGACAACAAGAGAAACTCTCCCCATAATAAACCGTACATTTTTCTCTAAAATCAATTTTACAATACATATCATTTTTTAAGCCAGTTTTCTACCATTCCTTGCAGGATTAAAATGTCATAAGACTATTGTCGCCCTTAAGTTATTTATGTCACGATTGCTTTCAGGCTTTTTTCTTCCAGGTCTGATCCGATCTGGTGAAGAAGTGCGAACTGCTGTTCTTCCACATTTCATCATAAGGCGGATATAATCTCCAGGATCCCCCGACTGATTCGTGAGCTGATTCAGAGGCACTTAGGAACATCAAGTTGTTTATGTTCGGCAGTCCGCTAATGAAAAGGACCACTCATTCTTTCAAAGAATAGGCGCGAAGTCAATCGATCGCTCTTGAAGAGCGGGTGGTGGAGCGCTTTAGAGGTAGCGTTATAAAGAGTATACTTGAGGACGGTGCTCCGTTCGCTTAACCTAGACGAACCACAGGAAGCAAGAAGAACGCGCACGGTGTCCCATGCACGAGGGTGGAGGAGATGGCGCATGCTCTTCGTCCTGAACGCACATAGCCTGGTGGCACGACTCCAGGTACACGCGAAAATCCATAGCGACGAGGAGTCGTTCTGCCGCCGCTGTTCGTAATCCACACGAGGAGGACCCGGTGGGGTCGAGAAACCGCGTGGTGCCAGTTCGGACTCGGCAGGTGGCGAATTACACCAAGAAGATGAAACCCGGCACTCGCGGAAGAACCACGTGTTTCGAAGAAGATAAGACACTTTTAATTTAGAACGATGGATTAAAAGCCGAAATTGGTACCTACAGGTGTCGATCTCTTAAGAATCATCTAAATTAGGAGTAATTAGAAAGCGAAAAAATCAAAACGGCAGCGAAAATTGGAACAGTGAAAGTAAAAGAAAGTAAGAATTTACCAATCGAGTTTGAAGTACTTAAGTAAAAGCGGGAAGGTAACAAGTAATGGTGTTGTGTTATTGCAAGTGGAGTCAAGACCTTCGTAGTTATTCGGAAGCAACACGTGGTTACGGGAAACAGAAAGGTCAAAATTGAAGATACAGATCTATGGGGGGTAGAAGTTGAATTCTCGTTTGAAAATCTTTTGTAGGACGATTAGGAGTTTAGTGGTGGTGGATCATCAAAGTGAATAGCATCAAGTTATCGTCAACTTTACTATAAAAGTATTTCCGCCCGATTGGAATTCGCATTGGGGAGGATTGACGACTCCTTGGGGATTCAAAAGACCCTTCAATGGAGAGCACTTCTGTAAACGAGTCTGACCCGGTGGAGGGGAACTATGTTGTGGACGTGCTGAACCATATCAGCCAAATAAATGATTCTCAGACACGTCAGGAATTAGAATGCTCTGTGAGGAAGCTTTTGGAAAACCGACCCAGCAGGGGATGTGGCATCGACTGGGATAAACTCCTCTGTTGGCCTCACACTCAACCTGGAGCCCTGGCGATTTTGCCGTGCTTTGAAGAACTTAATGGAATTCGCTACGACATCAACCGTAAGTAGAGTTTGCTTATATTTGTTCTTTCCTGATTCTTTTTCTTCAAATGGGTACTTGGGGTATCGTTAGCAACGGTCTTGATTGCGTTTTTACTCCTTTCGAAGTTACTTCCTCATTCCTGCTATAGAAGGTTCGACTTACTCCGGTTCCGAAGTTACTTATGCTTAACTTTTCTCATCTCAGGCTTCTAGAAATTCTCTGGGGAGATTTATCGTTTCCATGTTTCGAAGACTACGGATACGAGGAATCACTCCATTTGGTGAGTTTTTACAGCTTTGAAGAAGAGTGCTGTCGCTGGCTCTCGGGAGGGTAGAGTTTATAGTTCCCCAGGGAGGGGGTCGCTTTTTAAAGCCACGGGGATGAGATAGGAATGGGTCGTGAGAGTACGTTCGGTTGATTCATAGGGAGAATTAAGGGAGATTTTACCAAATGGTGTTTGTGAATTTAAAAGAATTTCTTGAGAACTATGAGGTTTTTTGTTTTCAACATCTAGGAAGTTATTTTTTAAGGGGATCAAGTTTGGGCGTGAGTAAGTCCTTTAAGTTATTTTAGCAAAAGAAATAAAAACACTTGCAAAGTTTGAACAAATATTTTAAAAGTTTCCATTTTTCCGAAAATTTATGGAACCCTTATTTTCTTGGCTTTGAATTTAAATAATTGGCAGTTACACTAATCACTTCAGTTAAGCTATTTAACATTTTTCAAGTTACAAAACATTAATCAGTTTTACAAATTGTTAAAGTTCTCTTCACTACGAAGATTGAAACTTGTACAATCTGGAAGGGACTGAATTAAACTTGTGAAACTTTTCCTTGCAATAGAGATTTAAATGTCCGTCAGTTCAGTTATCTCAATTTAAAGTTACTCCTCTAAAAATTATATTAGAATCATGTCAATTATGAATCTCAACTTTCCAGTCTTGAAAAAATGATATGTAAAATTGAAAAAGTTTTTCTTGTTTCGAAAATGCAAACAACTCTTTTTTTTGTGATAAATTTGAATAATTTACCGTTATTTATAACATTCTAGTAAAACTATTTTGAACTTCTCTCAAGTTTCAGTAAGTTTTAAAATAAGCAGCAAAAGTTTTCTTTGTCAGGCAACTTTGAAACATCTGCCATTTTTTTGATTTTTAGAAAAAATTGTACATATCTCCATCTTATTATACTATTCCAACTTCCATCACATAAATCATTTATGATGTGTGAATCAGTAATGCAAAATGGAATGCATTACCATTTCGTAAGCTCCTAATTCTTTTATAAATATAGACACCCCATTTGTGCTAGTGAATAGCCATGGCCCAGAAACTATGGGACGTAATATTATATGACCCACGTATGAGAGAATATATATATATAAAGAATGAAATATGTCATATGAGCCATAAAGTCTTATTATTATAAGCACTTACTGCACATCTATTATATATGAAAATGCTATCTCTTATCTGCAGGAGAGGGGGATGGAAATCGCGTACAAAAGAGAGAATGTGTGATTAATTGTTCATTTTTATCATCGAGAATATTTCTACTATATTTTCATAATAAGGCTGTATTTAAAAATATATTACTTTCCATAAATTTCTAAATTTGATCAATATTTCTGCAATATTAAAAATGTAACTGTTATTTTACGGTCTCTATTTTTAATTTAAAACTTAATTTTACATAGAAGCACTCTAATTCGAGAAGTAAATTTTGAAGAAGCGTATTAGGAAGAATATCCGTATTTATGGATCTTTCAAAGAACATAAGCGCAAGTTCAGAAGTACAAAATCCTCTAAAAGAAAGACATTAACGAGAAATAACGTCTCCAGATGGAGAACAGGTCGCTTATTTTGATAAACGCTCGTAAATAGGGCTCTTCCATATTTTTCAAACGTTTGCGAGTCTTTCTTGTGGCTCGTAAAACAAAATCCACCCTGGCAATAAAAAATCTCTATATAGTAGAAGTTTCTGGAAAACGTATTCTTGGCGTGATGCGTTAGCATTGCGTGGGCTATTATTTTGAGGCAATGGTTTACGTTTCACTGTTTGTGTTTCATTGTTTGTAACGCAGAGCACAGCAAATGAGGGTCATAATCGAATGTCAATTCCGTACAGCCGGCTCGAGAATTCTCGAGACAGATACTGGATATAGATCTGTAAAGATCCCCTCACATATCTCGAGCACTTGATGTCTTTACAAGCCCCAGACCATTAACAGGCTGTTATTTGGAAACAAAATGCTACAGAAAATGGTATTTTAGGGGATATAAAAACATGGAAAAATCGATTCAAAAATACACTTTTTCTGTGAAATAATGACTGGTAAGCGCTTGATCATTTTTCTCCTATATCTGTATTTCGGGGGAAGTGTGTAGCTCTTATTTTTCACTTTTACAATTTACTTGCTTTCACACCCCTAGTTTTGTTCGAATACCTATAAAAATGATGTACAAATTTGAGCCGAATGGGTAACATTAACCGGCGCTTCAAAAACCATTAATTTCCCCCTGGTTTTAATGTGGAAAAAAGCAGCTTTTTGTTAATCTACGATTGAAACGCGATATAATACACATAATTCCGCATTTCAGCATTTTGTTCCAAATACGTCAAAAAATAAGAATCAATCATAACTTTTAAAGTTAAATCATTAAAAGGCACTTTAATGGGTCTTTGTAGTAGTAGTAGTATACCATTAAGCCATTTCCCTTTCGGGGTAGGCGTGACACTACCCGATTCGGGTAGTGTTTCTAGATTGATAACTTGTAGTAAATAACTACAAGTGTGGGTTCACCACACCCACGATGTGCCAACAGCACTCAGTTTTCTCGAATGGTCACCCATCCAAGTGCTAACCGCGCCCAACGCTGCTTAACTTCAGTGATCTGACGAGAACTGGTTTTTTCAGCGTGGTATGGCTGTTGGCCATTAAATGGTGGTCACCCATCCAAGTGCTAACCGCGCCCAACGCTGCTTAACTTCAGTGATCTGACGAGAACTGGTTTTTTCAGCGTGGTATGGCTGTTGGCCATAAAAAATTGAAAATGAATTTTACGTAATATAGAGGTTTATTAACGCTTTTCAACTTTGTTCATAAATCACCATTAATCTGTCATTTAAATCGGAGTGTCTCGTCATCCCGAAACTCGGGATGACTAGTCCAGTATTTTCCATCAGCTTAGCTAGTCGTCCCGAATTTTCGGAAAGACTAGTCCATCCCCTTTTCCAACTCCCCCAATTTTTCGGGACGACTAGACACAGCCAATTTAAAAATACCCAGTAATTTTTTAAATAATTTTTAATTCTTTAAATAATTCTAATTTGTTTAAACATTTAATTTTTCCGGTAAATCACGACATGAATATATCTTCTAGACGTTATGAGATTTTAATTAGTAATAATAATAAAATAATTTGTGTAAATAATTTCACAATTATTGAAATAATACCTATTTGTTTAAGTACATTCTTACTAGACTGGTTCACAAAAACTTCTTTTTATTTTTTGGTGGCCGTATCGCAACAGTTTTTTGCTCTGGGTGAGAAAATATCTTCCTAATTTTTTTCAGATTAAAAAAAAAAGGTTCAGAGGTTCCGAGCATGAAATTTACGTAAAAATGGTGGTTTTCGTGGATTAAGATTTTTTAAGAATATACATATTAGTTTTCGAGAAATATCTTATGAATGAGAATTGTAGCTAATACAAAGGATAAAGCCCTCATTTGGTATTCGATTGGAAAAAAATTATTTGGCGCTGGTAAAAGTCACAAAAAGTATGATTTCTTAAGAACAGTCAAACATGAGAGCATAATTGTACCCTTAAACTTTTTTTTAAATTTAAGATCGAAAAGAAATATATTTGTTCAGGAATAATTTTATGCAGAATGAGCATGAAAAATATTCACAATCAAAAACCAGACTTCCAAACTACCTCACTTTTCGGCTCATTAGAGCCAAAAAAATAACAAATGAAAAAAGAGGGAGAAAAAGGAAAAAGTCAACCAAATCCAACCTCTCACTTTTTCCTTTCTCCTTCTTTTTTATCCTACTAGGCCTAGGGAACCAACATGTTTCGAGGCCAATTTTGACCTCATCAGGGATTATTTATAGGAAGAACTAAAGGCATGAAAAATTAATATACCTGAAATAGAAAATATTTCGATTGATATTCATTAAAAGTTGATTAAGTATAATATGTATCATCAATATCTTTAGGGAGAAAATGATTGTTCTATAAAAGAACTCTTTTTACTTTAAAGCAAAAAAAATTATTTTATCCAATCAATAACTCTATCCCATACTTTGTTGTATCTTGAGGGGTCTCTTTTTAAATTAATAGCCCTTGTTACCCTTTCTATTCATAAATAAAATCTTCATGAATTCTCTCTCTTTTCAGTAAAATCCATAATTCTCACAAGAACAATCAAATTCAAAATCAACAAAAAATATTCTTTTTTTTATTTTTAAAACGATTAACACCCTGCATTTGTTACCTTTCGAAGAAATCCAGAGTGAACGTATTGTTTATGTTCTTTGCACACTTGGTAATCACTAATTGAATATTGTAACAATTGTTTTAATCACACAGTAAAGGTTTCAAAACATAGTTTCAAAATTATTATAATTATTATTAAAGAAACACTTTGAAAAACTTCAATTTCTCTTTTATTTTCACAAAAATTGAAAAACGTCAACAGAAACCGAATATTACGATGTGCAGCGTATAAAGTGACGGCATATACTCACGTTGAGTTTACACAGAAAAACTCTCAGAAGTTGTCAGATTTTCGGAAAAGGTACTTGTTAAAGAGAAAGAGAGAGGGAGAGAGAAAGAGAAAGATTTAAACGAGGCGATTTTTTAAACATAGTTTTTACCCTTGTTATGGACGAGGGACTCAAATCTTTACGAACGACTCAATACGTCCCAAACAGAACACTTGTAAAAGAGCAGGCGTTAACGAAAATTTAACTGACCTCCCAAAAAAGTGCCGTTTTAAGAATTTCATCAAGATAATTATTAATTTTTGCTTTTCAAACATATAAAAAGAAACATTTACATTAAAAAGACATCATAATCTCATTATTATAGTGATGAATGATAATAGTAAGAATTAATAAATATAAAAATGATAAATTTTAAAACAATTTCAGTTTAATCTTATTGACATACTTATTTTTAATAAGTATCTATCTCCATCCATAAGTGAGTCACGTTTACCTCGAAAAAGGATGTTAGAATAACTTAAAAATGTTTCTAAAAACTTCAAGTTTATTTTAGTAACTTAATTTTCAGATAGGATTACCAAAACTCTGGGACCTTCCCTATTGAGTACGGACATGACCTTGATATTTACCGGATATGACAGACAGCGCCCGCGGCGGCCAAAGCCGAAAATCCCTTAGGGATAGAAATTTGAAATGTACATAAGATAGCACGTATGCATTGTTTTTAAATATAATGAATGCATAAATGATTGCTTCAAAAACGTTATAACATTTTTCAAAACGAAGCAAAATAACAGGAAACTTTCTTGCAAAAAGATTTCGTGAAAAATTGGTCTTTTCATTCCAGCTAAACCCGTACTATTTTCGTTGTTGGTCACCAACATAACCTTAAAAATTACCGATCGGATGTCCAAACAAGCGGATTGATGATGAATATTTTAATTAAAACAGGATTTCAAGCTATAAGTCATTCAATCGATTTTCATCCTGAAACACTCAATAAGGGAAAAAGCTTAGCAGTCATTCATGTGGTGAGGGTGCAGGAGTGGAAAGTGAATAGAATAAGCAAAATTCAGTGCAGCGTAATCAGACAAACGTCTGTTAGTTCTCCCCCATACGACGTTTAATTACAGGTGTTTATTAATTAAAAAATATATTGTAACATAAAGAGAAGTATTAGGGAAATCTATAATTATAAATTTCCTAACATTTTTCTTTATGTTAAAAATATTAATAAATTAGAAATGAGATACAGAACACTCACTGTGAAAAATTCAAGTAAAAAATTACGTATAGGATTGCCTTAAATTTTCTTCTTGATAAATGTTTCTGTGAACATTTCCTTCACTTTATGAACTTAACAATAAAAATGTGCCACAAGAATTATTATTAAGGACATAAAACCCACGGGACCCTGAAAACTACCCTTAAAACCAAAAATGTCAATTTTTTTATGAAATTGACCTTTTGAGCACTTCATTCTCGTTTTTTCTTACTTAAAATTATTTGTATTAGTCTAGTGGAATATTTATCAACATTGGTTAAAAAATTTCAATTATTTCAACAAATTCAATTTGTTTAAATAAATTTTTTTTGATTTTTTTAAATAATAATTATGATTATTCCTTCAGTGGAATATTGATCAACACTAGTTTATTAATTTTTAAATGTTTAAACAAATTCCATTTGCTCACATAATTTTTCTTTTAAAAATTCGTTTTTTTATAAAAAAATATTACTGTATTATCGTTAAGTGGCATAAATTTATTTTCAGATATTTTCCAATCGTTGAGGTAATAAATTATTATTTATTTTCAACAACCTTTAATTTGTTTCAACAATATTTTTTTCACCAAATTTGTTAGTTTTTCTTTTCTGCTATTCATATTAAAACTTCTGATTGTTGGAAACAATAGTTTTGTTATATTTCTGAATTGATTTTAAACAAATGGAATTTGTTTACATAATTGAAAATTGATTAACCAATGTTGATAAATATTCCAGCAAAAAAATGGTAATAATTTTTAATTTAAAAAAATTTCGAAAAAAATATTATTTAAACATATTCCATTTGTATAAATAATTGAAAATTAATGAACCAATGTTAAAAAATATTCCACTAGACCAATAGAAGTAATTTTAAGTAAAAAAAAATAATACTAATAATAAAATACTTAATGTCATTTAAATTAAAATAAAATATACTCCATAAATATTCTGGGATAATTAAACTTTCTAACCTCAAAATCTGACGACTAGCATTACTTTTACAAAAATAATAGATCTTATATATATATGCGATTATATATAATATTATTTACCCAATTAACACAATAGTTTGTCCAGATACCTTTTTCGAAAAACAAGAATATTGAAGTGCTTTATGTGATATTTATAATCCGATAGACCTGTCACAGACAGATAAATTCAAAACTCAATTCCGATCAAACCGTTTAATAAACTCGAGCAAAAGTTTTTTTCGCTAAATCGAGAATTTATCAGTCTCACTACATACACTCTCGTTATTTGAAACTTAAACTCTTATTTTCAGTACAAATTTATTTATTTTCAATCGCATGTAAACAAGTGGAATTCATCCCTAAGAAAATGCCGCTTGTATGCAACAGATGGCGCCAGGCTGTTTCCGTGGCCGTACTCAATACAATAGGGAAAAAATATATAATAGAGAGCGGATGAAAAATTTAATACCTGGGTACCAGAAAAAGTATTTGAAGATAAAATTTTCCTTTAACAAGGCTTTTAATTTTTTCTTTGTCACTAATAAAATAGCAATATACATAAATATGAGGAAGAAAGAATAACTCATCTTATATAAAATAATTTTTTTTAAATATCTTATAATCAGAACAAACAGTTGAACAGTTTACACTTTTCTTGTTAGAAATAATGTTATATACTAATGATTGGACGATAATCCTGAAATTGAAGTTAACTAAGTTCTTTCTCACTATTCTTACAAATATTCGACCAATTAATCAAATTAATTGGTGTTTTATGCATTTCAACTTTCACTAATTATGGATGGTATACAATATTGGAAACCATAATATCAATAAATGACTGACAACATGAATAAAACATTTGCCTCATACTTCGTTTTAGACCAGGAGTGCCCAACATTGCATATTTCAACTGTACGTTTGCTGCGAATAAACAAAAATGGATTTCATATAACATAAATTATTATTCTTTCTTGTTCCTATATATATATATTGCTATGTTATCAAATTTGAGTGATAGAGAAGCGGAAAGTTCCAGAATTTTGGCAATCCTTAAAAAAATGTTTAGGGGTACAATGATGTTCTTATATTTCTCTGTTTCTAAGAAATCGTACTTTTTATGACTTTCACCGGCGCCAAATAATTTTTTTCCAATCGAACACCAAATGAGAGTTTTGTCCTTTATATTAGCGACAATTTTCATTCTTAAGATATTTCTCTAAAACTAATAAACATATCTTTAAAAAATCGAAAACTACGAAAATCTCACTTTTCACGTAAATTTGATGCTCGCAACTTCTGAACAATTTGTTAAAAATCTGAAAAAATTAGGAAATTCGAAAAATGAAAACAAATTTTTGTGAACCATACCCTAATACGTACCTATAGAAAAAACAGGAGAGATATTTTATTTCACCAATTTTTCGAAAGATTTCAAGATATATTTAAGTATACTAATTTGTTTTCTAATAATAATCTTAGATGTTTAAAGAAATTTAATTTATCCAAGCAACTTATGTTTTTAACAATTTTTAAACATGCTTCCTAAAAATAAAGTTAAGAAAATAAATTGCTTAAAAAAATTTCAGTTTGTTCAAACATCTTAGAATAATCTTCGTAAAACAAAAAAATATTCCAATCTATCGAAATATTGCCGATATCAAATATTTAGATAAACGAACTAAAATTGTTTAAACAATGTCAATTTCTTTCAACATCTATCATCACTTTAAAAGTTATGATTGGTTTTTATTCTTTGACGAAATCTGAACAATAAACTGAAACACGGAATTATTTGTAACATATCATCGTTTTTACATTCTCATTCTAATGAGAAGGTATTGGTTTTATGTAAAATTTGACATAGTCGGTTTTCATCAAATCTCCACGTTTTGAGACCTCCTGAGTCAGAAAAAACGATTTTTACGAAGGTGTCTGTCTGTCTGTAGTCTGTAGTCTGTCTGTCTGTCTGTCTGTAGCCACGATAACTTTCGAAAAAATGATCAGATTTGATTGAGCTTTGGCACACTTTTTTATGGCCGAAAAATAGAGAACGAGTTCGTTAACCAGCTATTTTGGATGAAAATCCAAAAAGTGAGCACATTTTGAAAATTTTTGAGACCACTTTTTTGGAAGATTTGAAAATTCTATGCACGGTTATTAGTAGTACGCAAAATGACGAACAAAATATTCTTATGACTTTTCGTGATAGAAAAAAAATTACTGGAGTTATAGCATTTTCAAAATTCCAAAAAACAAACGAAAATGAACATTTTAAGCCGAAAAACGCACGATATGAAAAAAAGTCAAGAGGAGAAAAACGTTTATTCCTGAACACCCTATAATATTTTCATAACAACTTTTTGAATTTTTTGAAAAATAAAAAATTCAAATTTTGATCGCACAAAAAATTAATGAAAAATCAAAAAAGCCATTTTGCTGTCAAACTATGCAAGATACCAGAAAAGATCATCTCACCAAAATTGTGCACCTAAAAAAGATCTACAAAATTCTTATCATTCACTTTTTGATATGACGCGTAGTTTTTGTTTTATTCGTAAAAAACAGCATTAAAAATAGAAAAATCAAATTTTCAGACGAATATTACCAGCTACGAAAAAATGACCAAAACAAAATTTGTTCATCCAAGGAAGAGGTACAAATTTATTGTGACTCATGTTTCGATAGGATGCGTGATTTTTGTTTTATTCGTGAAAATAACATTGACAGTAAAAAAAATCAAATTTTTGAAAAAACAATGCAAGGTACGAAAACATATAAATGAACAAAAATTGTGCATTCAAAAAAGACTTACAAACCCGTAATCAATTTTTGTGGTAAGGATATATTCAAAATGAAAAAATTAACTTTTTTGATAAACGGCACAAGCTAAAATAAAATGTTAAAAAATCAAATTTGTCGCCTGAATTATATCATTACTTTTCATTTGAAATCAAATACAAATTTAGTAATTTGTATATGAAGAACATATAACACGAAGCACAAAGTGCGCGCTCGGTGTATTTACCAAATCGCACGCCGTAAGTGCGCTCAAACTTTTTTGTTTCTATCATACGGTTCAAATGATTTTCAAATCAAATATCGAGCGCGAAGCGCGAGTGTCTGGATGAGAATGTGTTCCTTAAGGTCGATAGAACCTTGAGTAAATAAAGTTCCTTTTCAGTCTAAAATAAAAATAAATTTAACAATCACTTAAATCTATTACTTAATATGTAGAGGTTTTGATAATTTTATAATATTTGCAAACAAACTTTTTCTTTTCATCGAAGTCGAACACGAAGTTCAAAAATCCAGAGGAGCCTAGCGTAAAGCGCGATGCAAATACGCCCGAGAGCGTAGCGCGAGGTGAATACATAATCGAGCGCGAAGCGCGAGATAAATATATGATCGAGCGCGAAGCGCGAGATCCAACAGTCGCGCGCCCGAGGCGCGCTCAAACTTGCGAGCCGCGCGCGAAGCGCGCCATGAGAATGTGCCCGCGAAGCGGGCAGATTTTTTAATCGTAGATTAACAAGAAGTTGTCTATTTCCCATGTTAAGTCGGGTCCGAATCATGCGATAAGCGTGATAGTAATGTGACTTAAATTATTTCTGTGATCAATCACAGTGGTGTCTTCCCGCCCACAACGAGACGTTGGAAATGGGCAGGGGTGTGACCTATGTTATTTATGTGACTAATCACATGCGTGTCATCCCGCACTTTTGTCAATTTTTTGTGAAGTTCAAATTCTTCTAAATGAGAAATGCCGCAATGTGATTTGCCACGAATGTGACTCACCACAAATGTGATATGCCGCAAATGTGACATGCCACAATTCTAACATGCCGATATGTGACTTGCTGTTTCTCACTTGAACCCTCCCCGTTAAATCAGTGGGAAAATTCATGTTCACCATAAAGTATGTAGAAAAACCATCCTAGTGTACACTTGAAAAAACCGGTAATCTATTTAATTGGAGGAAATCGTAACTTCAATAAACAAAATGCAATTCATTCATTTGAACAAATATTTGTTCGAACAGAGGACAATACTTTATTGAAATAAATACAGTTGCACCTCATTAAAATTAGTATTTTTTCAATTTAACAGTCTGGCATATTCGTGCCAATTATATATTTATTTTAGTGCAAAAAACATCTGTTTTAACGAAATATTCATAAAATACGTTTGAAGAAACGGTAATTTAGATGATGAAAAAGCAATGAATCAGTCTAAATCAATATTTCTTTCAAGCGGAAATTTCTGATTTGCAGCTTTCAGTTGTTCAGGAAAAATGTCGTTAGATTAGCCACAAATTTTCAGTATCCTTTTATTAAAAAGATTTTATGATCTAGATATGTCACCTGATTCTAATATGATTTCTTTATTCTCAGAATTAGCACTGACTGTGCTTGAAATATACGTTGGGAATTTTTGTTTACCCCGTTAAAATAAAAAAAGTATTATTATTAAAATAATTTGAACTTATAATAATTATTATAATAAACTTGTGAACAAATAATAGGACATTTAAAATTCTGTATTTCAACGATTCAAATTTTTCAAACAATGGTGATATTTGTGTACGTCAGTGGAATATTTGTTTCATTTTGAGCTGCGTTTATTTTGATAAATTACGTTGTTTTTTAAATTATTCTCTCTTTTCTTTGAGTTAGTGATTTGGTTATTTGAATCAATTAATATTTTGTGAACTTTGTTACATGCTTATTCTGAACAATATATCACATCTTAGGACCACATAAATATTTACTCCTATTTAAAACCTATTACTTTCTTCCCATAAAATATTTTGTGAAATTTAGGGTACGCTTCTTTGAATCAAGAAATCATAATTATTTTAATCACCTTTACTTCAGCCGATGGATTTTAAGTCGTTTGAAAGAAATATTTTCTTGATTTAAAATCACATATGACCAAATCAACTACCGTCAAACGGGGTAATTTCGAACATTCCAGATTCCAGATTCTTGGAACAGTTTTGAGTAATAATTTATCCTATCAATTTAGGGAATTTAGAGGTGTCCGAATTTACACTTGAAAAAAAAGTTTCTTTGATTCAAAGAAATAGTCGTACTGAATACGTCCAATCATGCATTTCTTCAATCCAAAGAAATCGCCTAATTGTATGAAAAATAAGAAATTATTGAAGCAAATAAATAATTACTTCAACCTCTGAAATATTATTTGAGCGAATGGACGATGTCTTTAACTGAATGAAATGAGATATTTGGATTTAAAAATCAGTCAGTTGAGATGATCGAATACAACTTCAATTCTAAGAAATATTTTCTTAATTGAAAGTATTGGCGATCGGATAAAATAAACGTTTTTTTATTGAAAGATTTGATTTTTTGTTTCAAAGAAGCGTACTGTAAACTTTAATAAATATTTCCTGGCACCAAAGAAATGACGTTTGACCAGGATAGAAATGGTTTTGGTTCGAACTAACGATCTACTATTTCAAAGAAATATTTGGCAGATTCTGTAAAACAGTATTCGAGTGTAAGAACGGTATTATTGATTGGAAGAAATTGGAATTCCTTGGAAAGCAAAATGCGATTTATATAAAGAAAGGTATAATAAAATCAAAAAAATATTTCTTTCACACAAAGAAATATGTAGTTGACTTTAATAGCAGTTTCGTAGTTCAAAAAAAAAAAACAATATCTTGTTAAAAAATAACGCAGTTTGAATTTTATAAACGATTTCACAATTTGAAATTATTTGTTCAAAGTTCATATCCCCGTGTGGAAATGCAAATGGGGGGCTGGTCGGGTACCCGACCAGTTGGCCCCACTTTAAGTCGGGGGCTAGTCGGGACAACTGGTCTGGTACCCGACCAGTTCGTCACGGTGAATTAGTCGGGGGCTGGTCGGATGACCCGACTTATCCCAGTCCGGGTCTAGTCGGGTACTACCCACGTGAGAACACACCACTGGCGCAGTACCACTATTGCTATCTTCTAAAGATATAACAAAAAAAGTATTGAAAAAATAAATAATAATTGACTGCGAGTATTTTGTCTATAAATATTAATTGCCCTGCTTAGAATGAATACATATATTACATTTTTAAACATTATATGACAAATAAAATTTCTAACGCTACGGGGTTTCGAACCTACATCTACACCTGAATCTGTCGCCTAGAAGTCGGTAGTCTTAACCATCGCGCTAAACCTAGGAGTTGAAACTCGATGAAAACGCCATCTTCATAAGGTTCAGCTCAAAAAAGTAGGAACGACAATTTTTTAACTCTTTTTTCTCATTAATTTTTTCATTATTATACGACATCACAATATAGACGTAAAATAAATGATCTGTTAACAGGAATATAAATAAAATAATTTTAAAATAAATAATTTAAATCGATTACAATTTTTCTTCGTATAATATTTTGTTTTTTCGCGTTTTAGACTATTTTAAAACTTTTGATATAATGACATAAAATGTCATTTTTAATGAGCATTTAAAATTTGTATCCACGGAACTTAGAAATTTTATCGCGTATTGCGACAATCTTTTTAATAGGCAAATTTTTTTTAACTTTCCTATAATGTTTTGCTTTTTAGGCGTTTTAGACTATTTTACGACGATTAAGAATTAAATCAAATGTAATTTTTTCTGAACATTCACAATTTATCTTAAAGTTAGAACTTAGATTTTTTTTCCTTAAAAAAAAAAAAACAGAAAAAAAATTGTTTTAGCGATATTTGTATTTATAGTTTTTCGAAATTTTAGGACACAGGAACAGTCTTAAACTCTCGTTGAATTGATATTAAAAATGATATATTAAAAGAAGAATATCCCGATCAGAGCCCGACTAGAACCCGCCTAGGAATTTTGACATAAAAATAGCCTACACAAAGGATTAAGATTTTTTGAAATAGCTCGACTAGTCCCCGACCAGCCCCCGACTAGAAATGTTCACCAAAAAGAACCCCACTAGCCCCCGACTAGTGTCCGACTTTTAATAGGGCCAAGTGGGGCATTTCTACACGGGTCTTGGTAGAATAAAAGAAAAAATCAGCACAGTTTTGTAAAAAAAAATCGATTATATTGAAGGGTAGGATATAAACCCAAGAAAATGTTATTATTTACACTTTTTCCCTAATATTTCTGAAAGAGTAGTCAACAATATTTCAACCTAGTAATTAATATTTGATGCAGAAATGTTGTTTCTTTTACCCTATCTTAAACACAAAAACACAAATTATTTTATTATGAAAATTAAATGATTGATTCTTGATTTTGTGAAAAAATGTTTAATAAGAAATATTTGCTTTTCAAATTAATGATAACTCAAAACAAGACATACAGAAATTATAAGAAAATATAAAAAAAAAGTATGGATAAAAATTCCACCATATATGCGTTGATTAAAAATAGTATAACAGTCACCAAATAGATACAAACATGAATAAAAAGTAAAGTTTGGAAAATACTTTTAATTAAAAATGTATAAGAACAAATACCTTTTGATGTTCACAAAAACATGGTAAAAATTTTTGGAAAAATTCATTCTTTCGATTTTCTTAAATTTTGTACTCTACAACTAATAATTTTGAAATGTGGTAGCCTCTGGACCGGGAAATGACCAGGATTTTTTCAAAGCCGGAAAACCGGAAAACGACAATGAATTTAGTAGTTAAACAAATGTAAATACGTCCTCTTGAAACTTTATAAACTATTTTCAACTTTAAAATAATTTAAACTGAATAGACTCATAATTAAACTCTTTTAATCAATTTCAAATTATAAACGTTCAAATTTTGTCTCAGTTTTAAATATTAAATTTTTAACCCATTGCGAATTGGAATTTTTTTTTATTAAAAAAGTAATTTTTTAAATATTTAGCAATATTTGGCCGTCTATTTAAAATAAGCAATTATAAATCAAGTATTCAAAACTAAACAATTTGAAAGTGAATTGTTTCAAATAGAAAGTCTTGAATCGATAACATTTCAGAGTGCAAAGTTTAACCTTTTAATGTAAGAAGTTTAATTGTTTCATTTTGTTGAATTTTGAAATTGCAGGTGAAATTTTTTTCTTTCAATTTATAAATAACAACTGAACAATTATTGATTGCAAACGACTTTAAATTAAAAAATTTAACCTCTAATTTAAAAAGTGTTTTCTTTTAAACGAACATTTGAAAAATGTTTGAGTTTAAATGGTTCTAACCTAAAATTGTTTCAAAATTATGTAATTTTCAAAATTTAGAAATGTTTTGATTCATTCTTCCATTTAGAGCATGGAAAATTAAAAGTGAATTTATATGTCATTTCATTTAAAATCATTTCATTGAATAGTTATGTAATTTTGAGCAACCGAGAACCGTGATTCTCACAGCGGAGATGTAGTTTCTCTTCAACTTATTCGTAAAAATCATTTTGAACTTTTACGGCACTGACTTTCAATATTTATTATCAGTTCCGTAATCAGGACTGAGCAGTTCGAGATGATTTACAGAAATAAAGTTATCGTTAACTTACGGAATTTTTCTCATATCCGCCACATTATAACTAGTTCAGTAATTCCTCAAGTACAAATTTTTTCCGTGTAGGTCCACTATCACCTAATGAAATATTTCTTTGGGAGAAAGAAATATCATTTTACGACAAAATTACTATTCTTTGAATTACATATGAAATTCATCATTTTAATAAACATTTCCTTGTATTGCAAACAAAATTTCTTTGCTAGACGCCCTTGTCAGCAGACGCCCAATCAGCGGCGCTAATATGCGCGGCACATTTGACATTTCAAAAGTCATACAAATAAATTGCAGAGCAATTATTATTAACAAATATCAAGTTATTCAGTTTTCATCGACAGATTGATGCAAAAAATGGTTGAAACACTCTGAAACAGTTGTTTCATAATGCGAACTGTAAATTTTCACATAATTTATAAAATATTTTAGTCACTTTATAGAGAAAATTTTCATGATAGAAAACGTAATTTTTAAATTTAATTTTATTCATGAGAAAGATTTAATTTCTCGTAACTCAACTTCAAATGCAAACTTAAATTTTATGTGATAACAATTTTTACTAAAAGCTATATTTAAATATTTTTTATAATTTTTAAAATTGTCTTAAATCTTTATAATTGAAAATGAAGATTTAGGGCAAGATAAACGTCCCTTACTGGCTATTATTTAATTTTCCAAAGTTCAACTCGTCTTATTTTCGGTTGACAAGAGTTGGCAACAAAATGTCGGTGAGGTATAGGAATCGGAGAATTATTTTTTCTGTGAAATAGATTAATAGAAAATTACTTATTCAAACGAAGATTTCTTTTATTCGAATGAATCAACATCTTATTTTTTTTAACATTTTTTTAACAAAAATAATTATTTCATTGCGATGATTATGTCGACTTCTGGCATGGAATAAATATTTTTGTTCAGTTTCATGAATATACATTTATATATTAAAAGTATATTTTTTACATTAGAATAACTTTTGCGTTGTGTGGACAATGATAATTGTTAGAATGCATTAAATATTTGTTGAATTGGATGTAATATTCCTTTATCTCAAAAGAATATTTCTTCAATTCAGGTAATTATTTGATTGCGATATGATTATGTTGACTTCTGGCATGGAATAAATATTTTTTTCAGTTTAATGAATATACATTTATATTAAAAGAATATTTTTTGAATTTAAATAATGTTTGAATTGTGTTGATTATAATAAGTGTTAGAATGCAATAGATATTTGTTTAATTGAATGAATATTCATTTTACTTCAATTAATATTTCTCCATTCCAAGTCATTATTTCGTTACAATGATTATGGCAACTTCTAGCATGCAATAAATATTTTTTTCAATTTAATGAATATACATTTGTATTGAATTTTTCAAATTTAAACAATTTCCTCATTGTGTTGATTATGATAATTGTTATAATGCAATAAATATTTTTTTAACTGCATGAATATTCATTTATCTTGAATAAATGTTTCTTCAATTTTAATCATTATTTCGCTGCAATAATCATGTCAATTTATAGTGACTCATAATTTTCTTTTTCAATTGAATGAATATCGATTTATGGTGAAAGAATATTTTGTAAATTTAGATAATTGTTTTATTGTTATGATTTTGACAGTTCTTAGCATGGAATAAATATTTCTTCAATTGAATGAAAATTCATTTATCTTGAGTGAATATTTTCTTGACACAAAAAAAAATAAATTAATTGCTCCAATGATGTATGAATTATTTAATTTTAAAACATATTCATCTCTTTTCAAAAATCGATTTCATTGGACTAAAGAAGAAGTTCTTTAGGCGCCTTAAACATGCGTGAATCTTTTGCATCTGAACAATATTAACTTAACTGAAGTAAACAATTCCTTGATAGAAAGAAAAAAAAAAACCAAAGAAACGCATTTCCTTGAATCAAGTAAATTTTTTTTTCAGTGTACCCAGCATGTCCGAAATTACCCCGTTTGACGTTACCTGCGTTTTAAACACAGATTTCTCATATATTTACAAATTTCTTATATATTTCAAACAATAAAAACGCTTTTTCACATAGTTAGTTAATATTTCACTGTCTGAAATAAATAATAATTTGCGACAATAATTTTATACTGTTGGTTTAGATAAAACCATTTCTTTCTATTGAACAAATGTTTTGTATGAAGTATTCAGTACGATTATTTCTTTGAATCAAATAAATTTTCTTTAATTTAAGATTTCTTTTCTTAGTGTATGTTTTGCCACCTGAAAAGAAAAAAAATTAAGTTTTAATTTTGTTGTAGGTAAGTTTATGCTTTTACCTATACTTATAAGTAAAATAATTAAATATTACCCTGACTTGGGTTTAAGTGTCATATCATGATGGTATAGCGAAACAACCAAATCGGATAAATTTGGCTTCCAACATCATAAAGAAGATCATGGCAATTTTTAAGAGGTAATAATATTTACTCTGGAATAATAATACTCTGAAATGATGAGACTAGACTCACAGAAAAAACATAAGTGAATTTTTGTTGCGGGTAATTTTCAAGTAGATGAAGTTAAATTTTTTCGCATCGAAACAAAACAAGATTTAATAGAGTTGACATGGTAACCATTTCCCATGTGGTGGGTAAATCTTAACATGTGAAGTTAATTAAGTTAAGTTAAAAATCTGCAACAAATGCAGGTAAAGATTACTCTGAAATCGATGTAAAGATTACATTTCGTTTTGTTCTGTGCTGGTCTCGAAACGCAAACACTAAGTTTTTTCTTGAATTCCATTTAATAAAACATTTTAATTGCCTGGAAGTAATCGGAGTATATCTTTTGATTTTCCACATTTGTTGGTTTTTCCCAGACGTGAAAGAAAATATACACTACTACATGAAACGTTCCGATTCGAAAATTGACATGATTTTGCAAATTTTTCAATTTAGAAAGAATTCAAATTTTCAATAGTGTAATTGTAGTGCTGTCAATTTTAATTTGTGTACGTTTTCAGTTTTGAAAATTCATATTTTCATCTTTATCTATTAAAATTTTAAAAGTGTATAATCAAAGCCTTTTAAATTGAACTTATCTAACTTTAAACACTTCAAATAGAAAGTTAAAGATTTGAATTACTTTACACTGAAAGTAAATTCAATCTGGCTAGATGAATTTGGAATTTTACTTTTACATTATTTCCAATTTATAATTGTTGAATTTGAATTTTTAAATTTAAAATTGTTCAATTGTTATAACTTCCAAATCTTTAATTGTTTAATTTTTATATAATTCTCAAGTCGAAATTTTATCATTCTTAACATTAGAGTAAGTGGTACAAAGTCGGACCATGGTAAAAAGTCGGACCACTGGTCATTTTGAAAAAACTGTGCTTGCAATCTATATTTCCAACCGTGTTCCACAAAGCTACTCTTGGTCGAAACATTATCGACCGATGAAGATTAATTTCTGATTTGTTCGTCTGCAGTGGTGACGTGATTGATGTTCGATGGACGCGCGAAAGAACGCCCACATTCTTTTACGGGCTCATTCATTGTTGATAATTTTTGTGTTAAAGGCGATGAAAAATTCATCTCTCCACAACGTGAGTGCTGTCCACCTATGCGTTTTATTCTCATTGTTTGTTTTCAATATTGCATGAAAAACGTGTCTGTTCTTTGTATTTTTCTACGACACGTCATTTTTTGAGGTGCGGTACAAAGCCGGACCACTTTTACTGATACATAGTCGGACCATTAGAAATCTCAAAATAAAAGCAATTTTTTTTAGAATGCCGCAGAAAATCACTAAAACACCATTTTGCCGGTCGTGGGATGGAAATGAAGTGAAATCTGCCGTAGGAGACGTTTGCATAAAAAAGGTTGGACTGCACAAAGCTGCACAAATACATGGCGTCCCAAAAACGACCCTGCTGCGACACGTCAAGCATGATCAATCGAAAAAACAAGATGACTATTGCAAATAATTTTTTTTCTTCATTGACCCATTTCTTTGTAATCAAATTATGATTTGAAGTAAATACACATTGATTTCATCAAAATTTTTTCAATTTTTTAACAATTTCTTAAAGTGGTCCGACTTTGTATCCTGGGTGCGACTTTGTACCACTTTTCCTCGACTCGAAAGAATCGACTTTTCGATCTCTATTTTTCTATTTTCCTGATATTATTCAGGTTATTCAATCTGTATAGATTTTACTATCCTTTGATATATTTTTCGTAATTTTTTAATTTTTTTTTAAAAAGTTATTCCAAAAAAAGAATAGGTGGTCAGACTTTGTACCACTTACTCTAATAAAATTCTTAATATCTTTATTTTGGATACTTTTATTTGTATTGCCAACAGCGATACCTCGCTGAAAACACCATTTCTCGTAAGATCACTGAAGTTAAGCATTGTTGGGCGCGGTTAGTACTTGGATGGGTGACTGTTCAGGAATACTGCGTGCTGTTAGCCCGTCGTGTGTGTGGTGGGCCCACATTGGTAGTAAATATCCACCTAGAAACACTACCCGAATCGGGTAGTGAGGCAATGAACTTTCGAGTTCGAACTGCTAATCAATTTTTTATTTATTTTTTTTTTTTTATTTGTATTTGAATACACGGACATTATTTTAAATTATTCATCAAAAAAAAATCTAACTTCAATTACCAAGAAATTACTACAATTACTGAAAAATTATTACCTAATAAAGGGGAAGGTTGCATTTTTTTAATGTCTTTATGATTTCTGGGATACTCTGCAGTATTGGATAATTATTGCGGCTATTTTAATTCTCTATGTTAACATAATAAAGTGAAATAGAATTCTGTAATTTGGTTAAAATAATATCAATTTGTTATTCGAATAATTAAACGGTTTCGTTTAATTATGCATCGACCACGTCCTCTCGCAAATGACGATAACAGCTCTGTTCAATTTCCAGAGAAATGGCAAATTTGCTCGCTTTAATGCGAACTAATCGCACTTCCGCTCTCGCACACTGACAATATGATAGCTGTTCATTTATTAACAATTGCAAACTACAGCCAGAAATTATACCGGAGACAGAGCATGAGAACTCTGAAATTTTCATGGTACTAATCTTCCTACTTCTCTGGATCTGGATCCAAATGAAACGGGATACAATGGATACATATAGCCAGAAAGAGAAAAAAACATCATCTCTCTATACTCTTTGTAATTACGCTCGACTACAAAACTGTTTTGAAAAATATACCTTTTGTGCAAGAAACTTCATTTTTAGATTATATAGTGTTCTAATTCTATAAATGATAATTAATTTTGCACATTTGTTTGAAAATGTATTACATATGAAAGTTTATGAGAAAAATGGGAATCTAGAAACTATCGAGGTTGAAAGTTCTGACTATTTGCAGCAGTCGCATAAATTGTACGGTCAAAACTAAACAATATGAAGTTTTTAAACAAATAAAGTTTTTTTTTCATTAATGCATTCAGACTTAACAAACATTCCAAAAACAATTTTAAACATAAGGAAATGTTCAGAATAAACCATTTAAAATTCAAAATTTCAATATTTCACTGTTACACATTAAAGTGCTTTCAAATTGAAATCGTTTAATATCAGATGATTTGAAAAATTAGAATTTAAAATATAATAACCATGAATTTGAAAAACAGTGTGCTCAATAATTTCAAACTGCGTCAATTATGATTTTTATATGTAATAAATTAATAATCTCCAAATTCATTTACTCAAATTATCCACATTGAAGCTCCTATATGATTCTGCTCACTTATCGCGTATTAATCGCAAAGTGAAGCTAAGTAGAAAAAGCAGCAAACGGTTTTGTGCAATACTAAATCTTTTTTGTTTATTATATAATTTGTCTGTCAAGTACATGGTATTACTACTTAATCACACAAGTAAATATGATAAATGGAAAAGCCTTACGTTATTTTCTGCAAATCTAAATCTTGTCCAGTCAACTGTTTCATTAGCTGTCTGTCGAATATCGGTAGTTACTACTGAAAGTTAGAAGTGAAGTTTGCAAGTAGAAAAAGATGCAAATTTTTTTCTGCCATTATTCTCAACCTTTCTTTCTTTGTTAGATCCTTTCGTTATCTGTCTGTCCCATGCTTTTGTCTCTTGATTTTTTTCCCACACCCACACCGAAAAAAAAACTAGTAAAATTGACTTGTTGACTGATTGGCTAGGAGCATTTTTTTGCGTAAATATAACCGAAAATCCAGTTGATTTTATTAGTTTTTAGTAAATTTTACTAAAATTTCACTAGTAATCCCAGTTTGTTTTTTCGATGCAGTTTGACAGTTTATTAATATACGTCAGCTTCACATATCATAAGATTCTGTTTCCACAGTTATTGCGATTGAATGGAAATTCTCTAGTTTGAATTGGAATGTCAGATTCTCATCATGCATGTCAGATCGACATAACCATACTGTTTGTAAGACTTTAGAATAATTTAAAATTAGATGCAGTGTTGGGGTATTTGCTTTAAAAAACTAAATACAGCTACAGTTACTTCGTGAAAATATTAACTTGTTACATTTCCAGTCACTGATTCAAGTAACCTGAAGTTCCTGCAAAGTATTTTTTTTATAACGAAACATATGTCGCATATGTAATAAATTATATGATTTTCTAGAAACAAATCAAAGCTGTCATTTTTACTATTCACAATTGAAGAATTTGCAATAGCAAATATATAAAATTGAATAAATTTCAATTTTAAATCTTGAAAAATGAACTATTTCAAAATAAAGAATTAAAAATTGAATTATTTTCTATTATACACATTAAATATTGAAGAATTTTCGTTTGCAAATATTCGAAATTGAAGAATTTTACATTGCAAATCGTTCAAAATTACAATTTGCAATTATATATTTTCAAAATACAAGAATTTTTAATTACATTCGAAATTTCTTCAATTTGGAAGATTTAGAATTAAAAGCTTGATATTCGTTCTTCAAAATCATCAAAAATTAGGAATTTTTATTTATAAATCTTTAAAATTAAAGAATTTTTAATTTTGAAAAGTAACAGTGAGAAAATTATGCAAGTTTTTAGTTTTACAATGAAAAATTATGTAATTTTGATGAATTAAACTTAAAATTTCATTAATTTGAGAGATTTAAAATTGAAAACTTGACTTTTAATTTCCATAATCATCCAAATTTATGAATTTTTTATTTATAAATCTTTAAAATTTAAGAGTTTTGAATTGTAAATCTTGAAAAGTGAATACATGATTTATAATTCTCTATTTTCAAAATTCGAGAATTTTCAATTCTAACTCTCAAAAATTGCTGAACATTAAATTGTGAATCTTTTAAAATGAAAGGATTTTTACTTTTGAAAATTTACAAATAAAAATTATGTAATTTATATTATTTACTTGTGAAATTTCTTTTGTTTGGAACTTTTAAAATTGAAAACTCGAATTTTTATTTTCAAAATCGTCCAAATTTAGGAATTTGTATTTATAGATCTTCAAGATTAAGGAGTTCTCAACTTTAAATCCTAAAAATTGTAGAACTTTAACTTGTAAATCTTTAATATTGAAGAATTTTTAATTATGACAATTTACAATGAAAAATCCCGTAATTTTCTTAATTTCCATTCGAAAATTCTTCAAATTGGAAAATTTATAATTGAAAAATTAACTTTTCTTCGAATCGAAGAGCTTTAAATTTTGAAAAACAATTTAAAATTACGCAAGTTTTAATTTTTTCAATTAAAAAACCCGTAATTTTGATGATTTACATTCGTAATTTCTTCAATTTGGAAGATTTAGATTCCAAAACTAGACTTTTGACAAATAATGGATCCAAAAGTGAAGTCGAACCTTAGAAATTCGACTTGTTCGCATATTCTAATAAATCGAATTTCAAAGATTCGACTTTACTTTTAGATTTATTTTTTTGTACAAAAAAGGAGTTGTTTGATTTAAAAAATTGTAATAGCTTAAGGAAATCAAACCGATTCTATTAATTTCTTTTCGTACCTTGTGTCGTTTTTCAAAAAATTAAATTTGTTTAATGTTATTTTTTATGATTAAAACAAAAACCACGCGTTCCATCACAAAATGAATACTAACAAATTTATATATCATATTTGGGTAAACAATTTTAGTCTATTTATTTTTTTCGTAGCTTGTATCGTTTGGACAAAAATCTAATTTTTTAATTTTAAATGTTTTTTACGAATAAAAGGAAAACCACGCATCCTATCAAAAAGTAATTAATAACGTAGATCTTTTTTGGGTGCACAATTTTTATGTTTTTCATCTTTTTTCGTATCTTACATAGTTTGACCGCAATATGCAAATTTTGATTTTTCATTCTTTTTGTGCGATCAAAATTTGAATTTTCGATTTTTCAAGAAAATTCAAAAAGTTGTTATGATAATCTTGTAGGGCTCTCAAAAAGCAACGTTTTTCTCTTCTTGTCTTTTTTTCATATCGTGCGTTGTTTGGCTTAAAATGTTCACTTTCGTTCGTTTTTTTGAATTTTGCAAATGCTATAACTCTGATAATTGTCTGTTTATCGAAAAAAGTCGTCAAGATAAATTGTTCGACTTTCCGAGTTTTTAAATCTTAAAAAAAATGGTCTCAAATTTTTCTTTGAAAATGCTCTAACTTTTCGAATTTTTATACAATATATCTGGCTAAACGAACTTAACCTTAAGTTTCCGGCATTAAAAGAGTGTACCGAAGGTCAATGTAATAGATTAATTCTTTTAAAAGTTCAAAAGTTTCGGGTTCAGAGGGTCTCAAGAGGTGAACATGTGACAAAAATGTGGGAGAGGGGGGGGGGGGGTGACATTTTACACAGATCTAATACCTTCTCTGATTAGAATGTATAATACATGTTCACTTTTGGAAACATACAAAACTTTTCAGTGAGATTAACATGAAGAAATAATGGTTTTAAACAAAAATGCATTTTTTTAAAGAACGAGAAATGTAATCACATTTTAATGATGATAGGCAAGGCAGCCCATAGAAATAATTTGCACCCCTGAAGCTCTTTGCGGAAGCCGTCCGCGTGAAAATTATGTTTAGTAATTAATTTTGGAAACTAATCTGTGCTTAATTATTTCAGCCTGAAATTTTATAGCTTTAGATTGGCAAACTGATGTGACTAGTTTACGGATTTGGGTTTCCAAACATTAGTTAGTCAGCCGATTTTGGATAATTAATGCTAGCCCTCCGATATGTAATATCACCACAGATAAATGTGTCACTAGACTGTGTCACACGCATGAGCGTATAAGGGTTACCTTGCACGAGTTACAAAGGAATTCGATTATTCAGAGCGATTATATGACAGACTCGTTTCAACATGTATTGTTCCAACAGGAAGGATGAAATATATCCAAGTTTCTATTGTATTGTATTAACTTTTTAAATAATCAAAGTGATTAGAATTATATTTTTCGAACAAAATTTTTTTTTTAAGGTTTCAAAAAACTCTATTTAATTTTGAAACTTCAGCTTTGCGGAAAAATCCATAAAAAATCATCTTATAGAAAGGCCCACAACTTTTATAGTTCCATTTGTTAGAGATAACCACGAGAATGAAATTAAACTAGAACCCAGTGATTTTCTACAGTATCTATACGGTGAAAAATTGAGTATCAAAATTTAGATGATCAGTTTTACATTTCAGATAGTATCATGTACCATCAATAATTTTTTCTTTATAGTTAGGGAGATTCTAATTTTTTCTTCTGAAAAAATATATAAAATTATAAAATCTGATAGATTCTCTATCCAGATAAAACATGATACTGAATAAAATTCTATACATTTAGGGAAAATTCAATCGAAATGTATCAAGGGTTAGAAATAAAATAAAATTCTAAGGGCACATTTGGCACAAATTATATCAAATTTAATCAAACAAATTACACGAATCAAATTCTATCAGCACATTTGATACAAATCTTATCTAATTCAATCAAACAAATTTGACGAATTAAAATTTTTTAGCACACTTGATAGACCTTAAATATTTCTATCAAATTCTGTCCATCGAGAAATCGTATACTTTTCTACCAATCAGAGATTCTCATTAAACCTCTATCAAATCTTATATCAACACAGAACTTGTATAAAGTCCTGTCTTTCACAATTTCGGACATTTCTATCAAATTCTATCCGTTGAGAAATCTTAATCCTCTACACATTCAAAAGCTCTTAAAAATTCTTTGAAATATTTGAAAATCTTCTAAAATCCCTTTCTTTCAATATCCTAAAATCTTATAAATCCTATGAAATCATTAATTCTATCAAGAGTTTCTCATTGAAATGCTATCAAATCTTATTCACTCCAGACTTCTATTAAATCCTAAACCCATCAGAATCTTGAAAATTTCGATCAAATTGTACCCGTCAAGAAATCTTATACTTTCCTATCAAAATGTTCTCATTGTATAAGATTTGATAGAGTTTTAATAACAATATCTCGGTAGAAAAGTGTAAGATTTTCGAGGTGTAGAATTCGATAGAAATCTTCCAAATTCTAGAAATCATGATCTGATACAAGTCTAGTGCGGATAAGATTTGATAGATTTTCAATAAAAAACTTTTGATAGAAAAAATATAAGATTTTACAGCGGATAGAATTTGATCACAATTCTCGAGATTTAGAGACATAGGATTAGATATAACTCTGGTGGGGGGGTGGGGGGGGGTAAGATTTTATAGAGTTCAAATGAGAAAATGTTAATAGAAAGTATAAGATATCTCGACAGATAGAGTTAGATAAAAAACTTTCAAGATTCTGGAATACAGGATTTTATACAAGTCTTGTGCGGTTAGAATATAATAGAGTTTCAATGATAAAATTTTAATTGAAAAGTATAAGATTTTCCAAAAATTCTATAATATTTCTATTAAAAAAGTGTATTAAAGCGGACCGACGATATGTAATATCATATATGATTTGATTTCGATAAAAAAAACATATTAAAATGGGCAGGAATTACGGATATAATATTTGATAAAATTGTATAGGATTCCTCTTAAGCATGAATTCATTATTTTTCAAAGCTCTCAATTAGATATTATATAATTTTTGAAGTTTCTAGAATGATTATTATACTTAATACAATATTTAAAATTCTTAAATTGTGACCGGTGAAAATGACAGTGAATGTACCTTTTTGTACAGAAATCAGATTGTTTAATAATAAAATCTAATATCCAATCACTTTGAAAGTCATTTGATACTGCATGATATGATACTTCTTAATAAGTTTTATCATCCTTAAAATTTCTATAATTTCAATTTAAAATTATAGTTTTGAATGAGCAATTCTGGAATAGTTTAATTTTTGAGGCCTTGAAACTAAAGTTGTTTAGCTTCAAGATTTTAAATTCGCAAATGTTTAGTTTGTTATGCTAGTTTGTTTTTTGAGGTTTCCAATTTTTAAATTTCCCTGTGTGAAAGCAAGCAAAAAAAAGCAACCTATTAAAACCCCTTAAATCTTATGAAATGTTCTTTTGAAACCCTTGAAATATGATAAAAGCACTTCAAATCTTCGCAAACCGTTAAAATCCAATAAATACCATTGAAAAACCCGTGAAATTCTATAAAATCTGATGATATTTCTTGAAATCCAGGAAATTTCATTGAAATACCTTGAAGGCTAAGAAGATCCCTTAAAATAATTGAAATCCTCGGAAATCTGATTAAGTCCGTTAAAATACTTTAAAAAATCCTTAGAATCTTTTAAAATATATTGAAACCTAATAGGTCCTATAAAATCCTTCCAAATCATCCGAAATTCTTGGAAATTCTTTAAAACCGCATAAATTTTTCTTCAATTTCTTAAAATCATTAAAGTCCTTAGAAATTCCTTGAAATTATTTAAATTTCTTAAAAATTCCGTTGAATCCTTGGAAATATCCTAAAATCTTTGAAATCCCTTAAAAATTTTGAAATATATTGAAAATATTTGCAAATCTTCTCAAATCTTTAAAATCCTTTGAAATTCACATGAAATCTCATTTAAAAGCTCTTAAAAATTCTTTGAAATATTTGGAAATCTTCTAAAATTCCTTTTTTCAATATCCTAAACTCTTATAAATCCTATGAAATCTTTACAAATTGCTCGAAATTTAAGGAAATTCTTTCAAACCGCATATTACATACATACATTGATTAGCAGTTCGAACTCGAAAGTTCATTGCCTCACTACCCGATTCGGGTATTGTTTCTAGGTGGATATTTACTACCAATGTGGGCCCACCACACCCACGACGGGCCAACAGCACGCAGGTATTCCTGAACGGTTACCCATCCAAGTACTAACCGCGCCCAACAATGCTTAACTTCAGTGATCTTACGAGAACTGGTGTTTCCAGCGTGGTATCGCCGTTGGCTCAAACCGCACATTAACCGAAATATTTGAAATCCTTCAGAAATCCTCAATTCTTGTGAATTTTTTTTGTAATTTGTAGAAATATCGCAAAATGTTTACATTTTTTATATCTATTGAAATGTGCAAATTTTTAATACATTAAAATTCACTTAAAATCATTAAAAAAAATGCTTCGAAATCTCTAACATTCTCGGAAGTCCCTTGAAATCGTTATAAATACCCTTTGAATAAAAATTTGAAGAATACCTTTTAAATCCTATGAAAAATTTAAAAATCCTTATGAAGTTTAGGGAATTCCTTGCAACCCATCAATTTTGCTCTCATCACCTTAAAATAATTAAAATTCGTAGAAATCCTATGAAAGAATTAACCTGAGGCTTTTACAAACAAGACAAAAGAACTTTAGGCTAGAAAAAATCTGATAAAATTGTTTGATTCAATATTTAGTACTCAATATTGAAATTGAACATTTTTCAAGTATGAAAGTTTAATTTTTTTTATTTTTAAGGACTTGGAAAAATGTTTAGTAACCGGGAAATTACCAGGAACTTGTTTTTGTTTTTAGAGGCCACTCTGAAACCGCGCCTGTTCGGGATTCGTGGATTTTATATCAATTTTCATGTTTTGCAGGTTTCATTTAATCATTTAAATACCTACATATGTATATATGCATATGTGTGTGTATGTGTAGAAGAATGAAAACTGCTACTAAAGTTGATACTCTGGTATGATTAAGTTAACACTCCGAGATAATCAAGCTAACACTCCTGGGTACTCAGGGTTACACTCCAGGATCGTCAATCTTACACTCTTCGGCTGATCAAGATAAACACCCTCGTTTAACATTTCGTGGATATTAAGTTAAACTATCCAGACGACTTCGGTTCTACAATTACTATAAAATGCGGGAAGACTAGGAATTCGTGGACAACCTCTTTTTCAGCAGCGCCAATCAAATTTGCAAGATTATCTAGATTTAGCATAGATATAGTCGCAGCCAAATTTAAATTTTTGAGATATCATATATCAAAGTCCCTCGTTTGTAAAACTAACGATACTTTATTTTTACGTAACTTATTCAGAAAAAAGTTACGTAAATAGTAAATTGGATTGCCTGCTGCATCAAAAGGTTTTCTTTTTATCATTTCGCTCTAATTAAAATGCAACTGTGAGCGTTACAAATAATTGGGAGACCTATTAGGAAATGTAGGAGATTTCTGTATTGGAATTTGGACACTATATATCAAGCGTTATTTCCTCGTTGACGGATTCACCCAGGAAAAACGCCCTTTACTGTGATTGATCACCGACCGCATGTCTTCGAGAAATTCTGAGGATGTCGAGATTGCTGCCGCCGCTGCATATCTTTTGATCTTAAAAAGAAATCCTTCTTGTTGACGCAGAAAAAATTTTCTGTATTTCGTTTTGAAATCTCACTTCTACGATTGCTGAAATTATATATAAAAACTCGTGTAATTTGTGACACAGGGAGCGTACGACATTTGCGTTGTAAACATGGGTGTGATTATAACTCATGGAAGTTGGTTGGTTTTTCGGTTGGATTTACTTTGCTTTGAAATACAACCATCAGAGCTAGACATTTATATAACACCAGTTTATTCCCATTCAAATTTACTCGGTTTAATAAGTTTTCCAAATTAGAAAATTTGGGAATATTCTATCCCATTTTTAAATTTAACAGAATACCCTTGAACATACAAGCAGTCAGCTTTAAGAGCACCATTGCAGTATATTATAATTAACGAAGTGTCTCGTCGTCCCGAAATTCGGGATGACTAGTCCAACATTTTTTATAAGCTTGGCTAGTCGTCCCGAATTTTCGGGACGACTAGTCCATCCCCTTCTCCAACTCCCCCAATTTTTCGGGACGACTAGACGCAGCCTATAATGAAAGCAATTGCCAATTTAAGAGAAATTTGTAGATGTCAATGTAGAATGTGAATGCCTAATTTCCGAACCTTCAAAGCCGCACATTTAAGTATTCCCGGAAATTCTAAGCATTGTGTCAACCGTGAATCGCATTAACTGACTACCCTGGAAAACCCTGGAAACTTTTAATTAAGGCCTTCTTCTTCAAATGTCTCTTGTTTGATCGAATCATTCCACCGCGTGTTGAAACTGCGGGAAAGCATCTGTGGATTAGATCTCGACAAACTTTGATGAACTCCGACCACTTTTTCATCATTGGTAAGCTACTGTTCACTTCTTTCTATTAACACTCTTCTTTTTCAAGTTGCAGAGGAAATATAATACATTATGTGAATAATGGAATTTAATCAAAGCTGAGAGTTTAATTATATTAGGTGTTTGCATAGAGCGTGAAATATGAGAGTTGAACCTAAAAGAAAAACAAAGTGTTACCTAGAGAATGTCAAACCTCGGGAGTCTCCTCACCGTTATATCCAGTCAACTTTTACTTAGCATTATGCTAAAAGAACATTATAATAAAATAGTTCTATTATGTGTAGACAATATATATGAAAAAAAAATCTCACCAAAAGTCGCCTGATATAATCTACTCCAAGCCGTGACAAATTTGATGTCTGAAAACTTCCGATATATTGTCAAGATTCGGATAGATTCATTAAGATTTCAGAAATAATCTATAATAGATCTTGGATCTTCAAAGAAAGTTTATGCCAAAATTTTTTCTACTGTTTCAGTGCAGAAATATTTTTTCTTCTCTTTCAGAATTCTGTTTGCATTAATACTTTTAAAATCACTTTGCAATCAGTTCACAATAACCTGACAGTCACTTAGCAATCCTTTAACAATCATTTTACAATTCTTTTTGAAGTATGTTGCAATAATTTACAAATACTCCACAATAATTTTGAAATCATTTTGTACTTTGACAATTACTTTTCAATACATTTTTATTCACTTTGCAATTCCTTTTCAATAACTTTGCAACAAATTTAAAGTCGTTTTGAGATCACTTTGAAATCTCTTCGCATTTAATTTGCAATCACTAGGCAATCCTTTTGAAATCACGTTGCAATCACTTTCAATCAATTCACAATCAGTTTGTAATTGATTAGCAATGTCGTTGGAATTCTTCGCAATCGATTTTCCAATCCTTTTAATTAACAATTTATTTGCAATCATTCTTTAATACATCGACATCGAAAGCTTCAAAATGAAAATTGTATATTTTAGACACCTCCAACTTTTTATGCTTCATTTGCATATTAATAAAGTTTTACAGTCATAGCTTGAAATTTACAATTTTGAAAGTCTTAATTTTAAATAAAAAGGTTTTAATTTTAATTTTTCAGTTTTTAATGATTATTGCGAGAAGGTTTACCTATACTGTTAAATAATTCCTCCTCTTGGACGTTTCCAATAAGCTAATCGTTAAAACATTGTTCAAGACTTCTCAGGAATATGAGAAGTCTTTGGTTTTTCATGTATGTTGGCGAAAATTTAGTATTAGGTGAGGAAAGTTTCTAGGCCGAAAGTTTTTCAAAATTTTTTTAAATTCCGGGACTTTAATTTTTGAGGCTCGACTTTTTTCGAAACACAATATCTTCGATATATTCTAATTTCTATTTCTCATTCGGTGCTCACATTTTAAAATATTTAGATTTCTAAGTCTCAATTTTCTGTGGAAGGTCAACAAATAGACGAAGTAACAGCACGAGTTGCAACTTGAAATTTCATTTTATTGTTTTTATATTCGGTCTGAAGTTGTAGACGACATGGATTGCAAACAAGGCTTCCTTTAGAAAGCTGTAAATGTTGAATCAATGTGGCACCAAGAGGGGAAGTTTATTTTTATTAATTATTTTCGGATGGTATTTTTTCTAGGACGTAACCATTTTTACTGATTCTAGACGTGCAGAAATTAGAATCAACACTTTACTAAAACTTATGTGGGTAAAAAATTAAAATCGTAATTTTCTCACTATTGTTGTTTATTATAGTTGTTTATTAAAATAAACATTGAAGGATTGCTTTCAATATTAAAAACTAAAGTCAACTTTAACACTGCAGGCCGCAGTACAAGTATTGGTAAGTCAAGATACGGTCAATTTTCAATTCAAATCAATTTTTTTTAAACAAGACAGAAAATTATGAGAAATCTACATATCACTATGAAATTTAAATCGTAAGAGTGCGACTGAACAAAAAATCGAATTAAAAAAATTTTGACCTTTTTTTGGTAACATTTTTAATGAGGTTTCTCTTACATACATACATTGATTAGCAGTTCGAACTCGAAAGTTCATTGCCTCACTACCCGATTTGGGTAGTGTTTCTAGGTGGATATTTACTACCAATGTGGGCCCACCACACCCACGACGGGCCAACAGCACGCAGTATTCCTGAACGGTCACCCATCCAAGTACTAACCGCGCCCAACAATGCTTAACTTCAGTGATCTTACGAGAACTGGTTAAACGGACTCGGAGACATTGCGTTTTGAAAAAAGGCGAGCCTTAAAATTTAAAGTCCCGTAAGTCCCTATTCCAGCAGTCTTGCTTTTTATTATTGCGAAAAGTTAAAATGCAGCGATATCGCAATTACAGTAACCTATTTCTTTTTATTATGTGAAAATTGAAAATACAACAATACCCCATTTCCAATAGTCCCTTTCAACCCGAAGGATAGATGAAAAGGGGAATTCTAGGATGTAGCGTGTATTGTTAAAGAGACTATATCTGAAAAAAAGACAGGGCTGAATAGGAACACATCCTTACCCCCTTTCCAGTAGCCTTTCTTTTCATTATGTAGAAAGGGAAAATACAGCCATACCCTATATCCAGTAGTCCCTTCCATACCGGAGGACAGAACAAAAGGGGCATTCTGGGATGTAGCATGTTTTGTTAAAAAGGCTATATCTGAAAAAAGATAGGGCTGAGTCGGAATACACCCTTACCCGTTTTCAAGTAGTAGTTCTTCACATTATGTGAAAAGTAAAAATACAACCATACCCCATTTCCAGTAGTCCCTCTCAACCCGACGGATGTAGAAGAAAATGAGCATTCTAGGATGTGGTGTGTTTATTAAAGATTCTATATCATGAAAAAAGGCTGAGTGCGAAAACACCTCTGCCCCTTTTCCAGTAGTCGTTCTTTTCATTATGTGAAAAGTGAATGATGCAGACATTAAGAAAAGTAACTTGAGGAAGACATTTAAAAATGAATAAAAGGAAATTAGTAAGATCCTGAAATTAATTATAAAGTTTTGAAATTCGTTTAAATAATAGTGAATTATAATAATAATAGTAAAATACATACAAGTTATTACATATCAAAAGCACTAAAATCTATGTTGCACTTATGTATATAAAATGTATAAATGAAAGGTACGAAATAAAAAAAATTATTTGAAAAAATAAATGTCGAATACGCTAGAAATGAAAAATTGATCCCTTCTAATTTGTTCGTTTTCTGGAAAAAGAAATTCCCTATTTCTTTTTTCGAATCGGTCAACATTAATCCATGCACTTGGGCTTTTGAAATTAACGTGCGGTTTTAAATGGGAAAAGCTGGGTTTTCGACAAAATGGAAAAAGAAGTACTTTTTATTACATTTTTTAAAATTAAAGTTTGGTTACCTCTTTAAATACCTTCAATCCACTTTCATTTGTTTAACAAATTTTGATCCTATATGAATTTTGCAATGTTTCTACTTTCTGGAATCAATAAAACGCAATTAATGAACGTTAAGAGTGACATTTTGTGTAAAAGGCATTTTAAAATTGTTTAAACAATGTTTTCACCTGTCAATCTTTAAAATGCACTGTTTTATGGAATTAATAACGCAGTCAATGCAGTTTTTAAATTATTTAAACTAGAACTTTCTCCATCTTTCATATAAAAAGGACCCAGTGATATTAATTGTCTAAATAATGGCAAACTGTCTTTCAAAAAAAATATATCTCTTAACACTCATTACCTGCGACATTGATTAGAGGAAATACTAAATTTTCGCGAATGTTGAAAAAATTGTTCAATCAAATAAAAATTGTTGAAACAATTGCCAAATATCCTCAACAAAAATATATTACTTTTGAAATTCTTTAATTGTGCCATTAACTTCAGAAAAAAAACTTTGTACGATTAACGGCGTGAATAAGTGTTTGAACAAATGAAAATTGTTTAAATAATTACCAAATATGTTAAGCAAGAAATAATATCTTTGAAATTCATCAACTGTATCATCTATGACGAAAAATAATCACAGTTTTTAGCATGAATTTTACATAAAACTGATGTTTTGCGTTTTTTGGGGCATTTTCTGGGCATAATATGAAGGGTTTGAGGGGGACAAAATTAATTATCATCAAAAGCTCGGGGGCACGGGTTAATGTTGACCGATTTGAAAAAAAAATATAGGGAACTTATTTTCCCGGATTGCTTGATTTGATTATATTTTTGTTAAATATTTTCAATAGGAACATATTTTTATGAAATTTAAAGAATGATCAATTTCATTATTATATTTCACTACTATACTAATAATGTAAAAAACAAGATTTTTCACATTAAAGTGGTTTTCTGATGCCTAGCGTATTTGAATTTTTTTAAATATTTTTTTTATTAAGTCTTCGTATCTAAAATTGTTGAATTTTCAATTATTCCAATTTTTCAAAGCGTAAGTTGATTTTCAAAAAAGAAGAATGTACTTTGACATTACTTCGGTTCTTTTTCCCCGTTTCAAGACGCTTCAGCAGGGTAATCGAAATAAGTTTTCTTAAAGCTTGTGTCGTAAAATCATGTGAAGCTGACGGTTATTGTTTATTCCCTTGCGAAGGTTTCGCGGTTTCCAGATAAGTAGGAGGAACGTGTGCTCGATCAGAAAGCAAATCGCCTCAGGATACCAGTTTTACCGACAAATCTCATTTACGTCTAAAACCAGGAAAGCTTCCGACTTATACGTAGATAGGAAGAGAGACAGAAACGAACCTGTCGCACCCCATTTCACGATCCAGTTGGATCCTCATTGGATTCTGGAAGGTCGTCTCGATTGAAGTAGAATTCGAGTGTCCCTGAGAACCAGTGAGTCAAGGCAATGCAGAGCTATACAGTGAAAAAGAGAGCTAAATCGATTCTTTCGTTCAGCTCACTTTGCAGTTTCTTCCATTCTTTCTAGCAAGGATTAAACGATTAAGTGTGATTTAGAAATCGTTTGGCAACTTTCTACTCAAAAGCTATTTCAATGAAGATGTTGCATGAAATGAGATTCAAATATTGTTTTAAACTTATAGCAATAAGCAATGAATGACGTTATGGAACTACACACACCTCTGGATGCAAGTACGGTTTTGGGTATAGCTTGCAGTAGCCTTCAACATAAATCCAGGGAATCCGAACCTAAACATTCAGGGCCGTGTGAACCATTTCTGTTTGATTTGGATGTATGCTACCAGCCGAAGCAACTAACGCGCTGATGGTACGGCCCGCTTTGTCGCTACTCCACTGTCGTTCACGCATGACTGAGCACCACCTCTCTTTCAGTACCGCGGTCCCCGCATCACCAAAATGCCGAGGACTGAAATTTTAGGAATCCCGTAAGCCCGTGTTACTTAAATCCAGAGTTTAGTGTACATGCAGAAAAAAGATTAGTAAAATGTACAACACGATCGGTACAAATGTGGACAAAATGGCTTTGTAGTAAATTTTACAAGAAGTTCGGTTAAACCTACAAACTGTCTAATGTTACGGAATTTTCTGTAAGACTTTTCCAGCTCGTTCAGGGCTAACGTTCCGGAAAATTCTGTAATACTAGCCCTAGCACTATACTTGAAGCGCTTTGTGCCTTAAATCTACTGATTTTCTGAACAGTTTACCTACCTTCCAGAAAAATCTACAAATGTGTGGAAAAAGTCGAGTTCAACAGATTTTACTGGAGGTTACGTCAAATGTACAGAAAATCAGTTGATTGTAAAATCTACTGAAAAGTCATGTTGCTCACATTTGTACTGATCGTTTTGTAAATTTTTGGGGTCCATTTTCTGCGTGTAATAACTTTTTTTAAAGTTTCTAGTGCTTCAAACAATTTAAAAAAAAAAATTTAATCTATATGATCGGATTCATACTGATGTAATCGTGATGTCACAAAGATAATCTGCTTTGCACCAATCAGATCACTTCAACCGTCATGTTATTATTTTGTTTTCAATCTCGACCAATCAGGTTTCGTGGCCATCGGCTTTCGACTTGACTGACAACAACTCTGCTATCCAACAGAAAAACCGACTAATTAACATTTGCCATAGAGGTTATTTTCCCATGCACGTATGCCTGAAAATAGTCACTATGGCAAAGTACAGTTGCTATAGGCTTTTCTATTGGAAAGATGAATTGCTTGTATAACCTAATTGAACCGAACTTAAAAATCAAAAATATAAGCGTAATAGAAAATAAAGGCATTATTAGCTAAAAACTGTTTCATGCCTAGATGGGATTCTGAATTAAGCTATTGGAAACAAGTCAGTTTTTTATTAACAATGCCAACATAAATTCAACGACTCTAGGTAAATTTTTTGAATCGGCAGTCACAAAACATTTTAAAATTGACCAATTCCCATTTGAAACCGTTCAAAATTCAAAAATTTTGAAATCTAATTAAAAAAATTAAACATGTAAAATTGAAAAATATTTAACTTAGGATTTCAAATTGAAACGTTTAAACAAAATTAAATCACTTTAAACGACATCAAAAACTTACTTTGAAGAGTTGATTTACGTTTTTTTTCTTCAGATCAATTCTCAACGCTTCATATTTCAAATGGCTCATGGATAACGAAAAATAATATTGTGGTGTTTGAATTTTTCGAATCGAAAAAATACAGGGTTCCCAAAAAAATACGTATCCCCAATTTAAAAATTTGGAAGCTTGAACCCGTAGTGGTAACACCTCCTAAAAATAACGTAGTGGTCACACTGGGTCCAATGGACCCCACGCAGAAAAACAGTTGCCATTTGCGTTCTTTTTTATGTATCGACTCAAACCTTGAACTGGAATTCAGTTTTGAGACTTCCTCTTCATAATACAATAATTTGTTCTTTTCCAAATTTTTTTTACGTTGAAAAACGCGAGAAAAAATTTCTTCGAGAAATTTGTCTTTTGTCACAAAAATATTCATCAAAATTTCCATTTTTGAGATAGAGCAAAAACGCTTCCTGCTTTTACTTTCAGAATAGTATAGTTTGAAAAAATAGTATTATAACAAGCTTTGAAAAAAAGTATATTTATTTTACAGTTTGAAGTTATCAATTTTATCAATATCATGCCTGAGGTCCACTGGACCCAGTGTTACCACTACGGGTTAATTTCGAAATAGTAAAGTCTTAGACAATTTTTAAATTTAAATTTGTGCAGTTTCGGACACTTAATTTTAAAAAGGTTTGCATTTTAAGGCGTTAATTGACGCTATTCTTATGCTACTTTATAAAAGGGCATTGGCCTATTAAATTCTGAATTATAATTATTATTATTATAATAACATGCAAATTATAATTTTTCGTAGAATTTTGTAATTGTCTCTACTTGTAAAACTTTGTAAAGGTGGAAAAACAAGTGCAGTTTACATTAGATTTTTTCCATTGTTTTATAAAAAAAGCAAAAATTACAAAAAATCTCATATACTACAATGTTTGTCTATAATACCGGGGCACTTTTAAAGTTGGAATTTTGAAAACACGCTTTTCGAGAAAAACGTATCTAAAGTTGGCTAGTGTTATAATCGCGAGTGTTAAATTTTTGATTCTGACATAAAAATTACCGACTTCCGGTCACTTTCGGAACACAAGGATAATGTGACTAGATAGTGCTTAGATTGAAGTATAATTTCTCATTAAAGCCCAAAAATCAATCAGGCGCGGATTTAGATAAGAAATCTGGGGGGGGGGGTCGGAAAATTGTATACACATAGAGAGCTATCATAAATTAAATTTTCCAATTGCTGTATATATCATTTTACACATTTAATATTATTTTATACTAGCAATCATCATCGTGAAAATTCTCAACATAAATATTTCAGGATGACAACAAGTTTCTGGTCATTTCCCGGTTACCAAAATTTTTTTAAATTCATACAAATTAAAAAAGCCACTGCGAAGTACTATGGATGTGTTCACTATGGGTGTATTTATTCATGCTTATTTTATGAGCATTTTGCTTCCTTATAGGTATCAAATAAATTCGCTTCCTCATAGAGGGATGTTTTTCTCTAACAGAAGAAAAAAATGGATACATTAAATATTTTTCAATCTTATTTTCAGAAAACTATGTCGCTATTGATTTATCAAGAATGGTCATCGAAAGTTCGCCAATAGGTCAATCCACGCGTCTCGGAGACGCGAGCAATGACATCAAATACAATACTCTTATATTTCCAATTTAAATAAAATCCTCTTAAAGACCAAATAAATAATTTTGTTAAGGACGCGAACAAATATATTATATACATTATACATTACTGTTTTATTCCCAATATTAAAAAAGTTTTCCTGATATCAACAAGATAAACAATATATTTTTTTAACTGGTGGTACTGGTGAGAGGCATGAAGGGTTCAACAATAGGTCAATCAACGCATCTCGAAGACCCGAACAAATACACTAGATATCGTATTGCTGTATTTTGAATATCAAAAAAGTTTTTATTAGATAGACAAGGTATTTTTTTTAATCTCTAAACTAAAAAAAACTCCTTCGCAATGTCCGATCTAGCTCAAAATCCTATCAGACCTGGATACCAGTCGGAGCTACAATTCTTCCAAATTTCATGATCATAGCTTTTTTAATTTTTTAGATATGGTGGACAGAAAAAAATTACACACACACACGCGCACATTTTTTGAAAATTGTATTTTCGAGCTCCTGGGGTCGAATTATATCGAAATATGTCCAAAAAGTAAATTGGAAAATTTGGGTCATTACAAACCTCTCTCTGTGAGGAAGCAATTAAAACTGAAATTTAAGAATTTTAAATTAGATTATAATCAAATTCAAAATCCTATTTTTATCAGGAATTCTATACAATTAAAACTTTCATACCTGCGAAAATGTTCAATTTACATATTCAATGCTTAACTACACAATAAAAGCATTAGAACTCTTCTAATTAGAAGAAGTACTTTAAACTTAAGTTTAAAGTACTTAAAATTAAATCATTTTTAAATCACCAATTCATCAAAAAATTTTATCAGCCTTTTTTCGAACTTAGGGATCTGTTTTCTTACCTGTAAAAGAAACTTAGATTCTTTTCTTTAAATATCTTCATATTGAAAAAATTCACATAATATTATTATTTGTTCTTAAAAATTAGCTTTCAGAAGATCCAAAGATTAAACAAATTTCCCGGGATTCAAAAGGATTTCAACCAATTTCAAAAGAATTAAAGGATTAGAAAGGGTTTCAATAGTTTTCAATGGACCTCAGAGAATGTTAAAAATTTCAAAGGATTTTTATGAGATGATTTTCAGTGATTTTTAACGGATTTCAATAGATATAAAAACATTCTAAACATTTTATAATATTTCTATAAATTTCAGAGAATTTCACAAGAATCAAGGGATTTCGTAGGATTTCAAAGATTTGAAGATAATTCCAAATATTTCGTTTCATATGCGGTTTTTAAGAATTAACTTGAATTTCGAAAGATTTGGAAGGATTTCAGTAACTCTAAGGAATTTTAAAGACTCTCAATAAAGTATTTTAATAAGTTTTCTAGGATCTCAAAGGATTTTATGAGATATAAAATATTTCAAGAAATATCAACAGATCCCGTAGATCCGCGTCTCAAATCGATACTTTAGACCTTTGTTCACAAAAATGCAAATATCTCCTAAACTACGATCGAGAAAGTGGTGTCTGGTCTCGTGGAATTTTCATCAAGGATAAAATTAAGCATATTTCATAATAGCATACAGTTGTACAATTTTAAGCACTTCAAATATAAAAATATTCAATATTGAAGACTTCAAGTTTACATATGTAACTATTCTAGGTTAAAAATTGTTAAGCTTTTAAAATTTGAATTTTTAAATTTCAAAAATGTTTACAAACCAAGAAAATCCTGGAAATGTCCGTCAATATTTTTCTTACATTTTATTGGCCACCTTAAAATTAGACACCTCGAACATGTCATGAACATCCATTTTGAAAAATAATGTTTTCACAAATGAAACGCTTTTTACCCAAAGTTGTCTAAAAATTAGTTACAAATAAAAAGTTGATGTAAAATTCTTAAAATTACCTTTGGACGATAAATGTAAAGATCTTTCGTGGTGAATTTTTTCCAATTTCGCAGTAATTGTAACGAGATATTTGGTTATTTTCTATCCGTAATGAGACATAAATGAAATAGCATATTTCCCTCTATCAATATATTCTAATTTCGGTTGGTTTCTTTCAGTCAATCGTTACTGATAATAGAGCGATTAATTTTTCGGTATCTCCCTTCCCAGTAATGAATTAAAACAGGCGTTTTCGACGTAACTAAGTAGATTGCGCTCTGGTAATTTCTTAGGGGCTGTAAGTGAAGTGGAGAGAAATACCAGGAATACTATGTGTGTGGGTGCGAAGAAAATAGAGAAAAGAAAAACGAATCAATCGGGTTTTATTCTTTTATTGACTTCCACTCAAGCATTACATCCTTTACTCAAGGTGCTTTTACTGTGCTTCTTCTTCCTCACCCTGACAGCTCTTTCAGCTCGACTTTGCCAACTACCCTCCTTTTTTGCACCCCTCACAAAGTCGTCCCGTTGAGACTTTGGTACTCAAATTTGAGGGGCTGATAGAAAAAGCGGCGTAAAAAAGTTTTCGGAGCAAAAATGAGTTAAGGGAACATCCATATGCCACGTGGAATTTTTTTTTGGGAAGGGGGAGGGGTATGCTAAAATTGCACGGTTATCCACAAGGGCGGGGGGGGGGGGGGTCAGGAAGCCAAGCCAAAATCCACATGGACGCGTGTTCTTCTGGATCTGCCGATTTATTTTGAGAAAAAACATGAAAAACTAGAAAATTTCCACTACTTTTTGTTTGGACTTCCTGCCTTGTATCGTTAAGCTTATGTTTTGAAGAAAAACCTAATTTTCGGCCAATTTACGGCTCCACTTGGCTTCCTAGCTTTTGACTACCAATCCATATTTTCATAAAATATGAAAATCCGTCCATGTGGACAGAGAAGTCAGGAGAGAGGGTTCGGCAAAAGTTTACGTTTGTCCACGGGGGCGGGGGGTCAAAAAGTGGGAAAAAATTGTCTACGTGGTGTATGGATGGCTCCTAAGAACGTTTTGGGCAAAAAAGAGTTAAAAAGATAGAAGAATAACTATAGGATTATATTTTATATTATAATATAAAAATATGTGACGTTCCACTTTGTCAATCGTAGTGTAGGGGATATTCGTGTTTTCGTGAAAAAAGTTCAAAAGTATCAATTTTGGGATTTTGATGGAAAATCCTACAAAAATGATAGATCTTTTTATCTAACAAGCAACTGTGTAATATATGGTTCCGATCAAAAGAAATTTTTCTAGAAGATTATAATAAAATTTCCCGAAAAACCTGAAAAAACAAGTTTTTCTTGATTTACTACAAGATTATTTGTTGTATTGAAAAAGTGTTTGAAGAAAAGTTGTAGATCTCTATAAAATACACCTTTTTATGAAAGTTTTCAGTGAACCAACCCTTTTTGAGAAAAAAAGTGCTAAAAATATGAAATTTTTGTTTGTATGTTCGAAAAACGTGGACATTCTCTATTTTAAATACTAACGGGCTCCATGAAAAATATAAATCACCAGCTTCAGATCCTAAAAAGCCTGATTGGTTGGTTTTTAAAAGTTATTCGAAATTTTACAAAAATGTATTTAGAAAGAATCAAATTGTTTTAGCACTGCATGAACAAAGTCCTTAGAGCTATAGAATTTATTTCTAAGTCATTCCAAACTCATTAAATCTGAACTCGACTATTCTGAGCAGATACGCAACTCTGCTAGTTTTTTTCTTAAACTACCCAACTGGAGTGCCACCCCAACCAAGTAACATAGTATACCCAGGCGTCTATAGGTATACTACTCAAGCACCCAACCGCGTATGATTTGAATTTACTTCAGTTTGAACTAAGATTTCGTCCTGAAAGTGGGCATAATGTAGCTAAAAAGAATTAGCACAAGAAAAGCCGAAACTTACTAAAAAAAGTAATAAATTTTATGGGGGTCTTCATTTGAAATTGGCTTGGAGTCCTGCCTTAAATAATTACAAGAAAATAGTAGGAATTTAAATTAGCTACAAAAGCAAATAAAGTAGATAGATCGTATCTAGTACAACATGACTTCTATAAACATTAAATTTCATGGAGCATCGAATGTGTTGTATTCAGTAATGTGTTTTGGTTATTGCCAAACTGTTGGTTTGCAGTATCGATTATTATCGATTGCATATTCAGTGTTCGACACGTCTTTCTCTTCAAGAGCAAGTTACAGTTGTCGTTGGTTTACACAAATTTGTAACAGGATACTGTTATATTAAGGATTACAGATTGAAATTAAAGCTGTACCTTGACATGTTCAAATTTTTCTTCTAAACTGAAAATATACATCATTTTTAATTACTGTGAACTCAAATTTTGAACATTGGAAAACTGTTGCTCTAGACAAATAGTAAATACATTATATTGAATTTAAATTAAACTAAATGAAAGAGAATTTTGCGAATTTTGAAAAATGAAACAAAAATATACAAAAGAATTGAACTAGGTCACCTGCGTAATTCTGAATCAGTGAAAAGACGATCACTAATTTAAAACTAAGACATTTAATTGAATTCGTGAAAATTCTACGGAAATTGAAGGAATTTTGCACACACAATTCAGAATAATTGTATGGAATCAACTGATTTCAACGAAAGTTGTTGGCATTCCAAGATATTCAACGGGATTGAAAGAAATAAAAAATAATTGCAGTGAGCTTAAAGTGAATTAAACAATAACACAGGCACACGAAAAAAAAGATCTTGTCCACTAGACAAGGCAAACATTTCTATACGTGTTTAGGGTCGCTGAATTCGAACGCGGGGTTGGTTTGACTCAGTCAGATCGCATTTCGTGCGTAACCTAAAAAAAAAGTGAAAAAAAAGTTTGAACTTTAATCACTTTTTTGCAGTTAGGAACGAAATGCGATCTAATCGAGTCAAACCAATCCCTGATTCGGATTCAGCGACCCCAAAAACGTATAGAAATATCTGTCTCGTCTGGTAGACAAGATCTTTTTTTTCGTGTGCCTGTGTAATGAAAGGAATTCGACAGATATTTAAGGAATTACAAATTTGATGTATCTGAGCGGAATAAGACATTATTGAAATAAATTGGACGGAATTTGAAAGAATTCACAGTGATTCGGTGAAATTATTGTCAGTCAAAAGAAGTTGACGCGATTTAACTCTATTTAACTAAATTCCATGTCAACTCAAGTGAATTCAACTGAAAGTAAACTGAAGTACACAAATCCTTGAAATGCAATGAAGCTCGATGAAAGTCTAAGGAATTAAAATGCCATTAAAAATAGTTCAGCATGAGTCAAAGGAATATAAAATAATGGTACTAGATTGAGAGTGAATTTTTGTAAATTAAATTCAAGGCCGAATTAATTTCCAGTCGGTACAAAATAGCGGCGGTTTTCAAAAAAAAATTTACTCAATTTTCTCAAAAACCCCAGCGTTTTTTTCTCTTAATTTTTTAAAAAGTTGGTACTTATATGGTGGATGTGTCCCATAAGAATTTTTCGTTTTGTGCCCACGTCTTGGAGAGGAGAAAATTTTTTTCTTTTTCGAAAAATGAAAATTCGCAATTTTCGCAAACACATGACGAGATATGAAAAAGGTTGATCAAGGTTTTTTCAAACTTTTTCCTTTGAAGTCTAAATATTCGAAAATAGTAATTAGTATTGCTTGAAATACGAGCAAAAAGTCAAAAAATTCCTTCATGACATAAACATGACATACAATCAGGTAATTTAAAAATGTAAAATATTGATTAATATTTTCTAATATTTAGACTATGAGGAAAAAGTTTGTAGAAAAATTGGTTCTTCCATTTTATGAATAATTAATAAATAATAAATAAAAATAATTATGAATAAATTCAATTTTAGGAAATATTTCAATAATAACCCAAGAGAGAAAAAAGTGCCAAAGGACTTTTTTGTATATTTTTTTGAAAGGAATAACTTTGCTTTATCAGCTTTTTTAGATCTCATATTTTCTTTGCAAAAATTGTGAATTTTCATGTATAAAAATAGAAAAACTCGTTCTCCTATCCAAAATGCGGACCCAAAGATAAAATGTTATGCGATATATTCAACATGTTAGTATCAACTTTAATAACAAAATTTAAAAACTAAGAAAAAAGAAAATCTTAAATATCTTTAATGGTTCAAATACTACAGCACTGGATAAATTTTCGATAAACGGCGTCACCAGTCTTGAAAGTCCAAATACTCCCAACTTTTTCAAAACAAATTTCTCAATAAATCGGTGAAATAAGTACGACTGCGACTGTTGTTTCTCGCGCTTCGCGCTCGATAATATATTTATTCAATTCAAGTTACAATTTAACGGTTTAAAAAAAGAAGTCTACAAATTCAAAATAATGACTTCAACATAATTCAGCTGCAACCAAAATTACCCCTATTTTAGACAATTTACTATATGTAATTGCAACCTGATTTAATGGAGTGCATTGGAATTCACCGGAATTCGGAGGATTTGATGACACATTAACGGAAATTAAAGGAACCTTAAGAAATAAAAAGATATAGAATCTTGATTTTATTTAAAAATTAAAACAAACCATATGAGTTTTGAATCTCATGAATATCTATTTTATCTGAAGAAATTCAATTCAAGGAACTTAAAGTATTTCCACAGTTTCAGAAAGTTGATCTAAGCACATCAAAAGTCTTCTTTGTTTCGAAAATCAGAAACTTTTTTAGTGTTGACTTTTATTTTACTTGGATTCCTGGCGATTTCTTATTTTCCAGACAATCCAATTTGCTTAGTTTTTTTCACTTTTTATAATAGAACAAGAGTGGCTCTCTTATTTTTTTTCCAGAAGTGCAAATGTTGGTGCACTTTAGAAAAGAGCGTAGACTTAATTTCAAATTTGAAGACAGCAGAGGAAAGCATAGCGCGCCATATCTACTGGATGCCTCTTAACAGACTTTGCTCATTCTTCTATAAACCTGAAGGTACTTTAGTTCGAGAACACTCAATTTAAAATGAGTAGCAGAGGCACTCGAGACTACCGTATCGCCTTGAATTTAATAAAGAACAGAAAGATCTGCAATGACACTAAGCTCCGGGCGTTTTTATAGTCGTGGGTAATAAAAATTATACTACCAAGACATTTATTATGAGAATTTAAGCGAGTCGAGATCATTTTTAATTTTTCAAAAACATGCAGTATTCGTAGGTAATATGCTACTTGTAACGGTATGGTATTTGAACAGTTACTATTTATTATAATATTCTAAAATTTAAATGCATTGTACGAAATTTCGGGAATGTTTCCTGAACTTCATTATAATCGAAGCGGGTAATGGAAAATCTATTTTCCATTTTTTGGAAAGTATCCACAACTTTCGGGATTTTTTCCTAAAAGTTTTGGAAACGAAGGAATACGGACAAATCAACGCTGTGAAAGTAAGCCACAATCGAAATCAGTCTTTGTGGTATATAAACATAATAGTTCTAACTTTTTTTTTATACCTTTGTAACAGTATTTTTTTAACAATTTTATAGATTCGATTTCTATTGGGAAACATTTCCAAATTATTCCTTATTTATGTAAGGAAAAATGCCCAAATATTTCGAAAACTTTGCTTCCTGAACTTTGTTGGAAAAATTTGCGAATCATTTCTTCTTACAGTGTAAGTTATAGAGAATTCGTCGGAATTAAAACGAGGGAAACGATTTAAAGGAATTCAACGGATATCTGAGAAATTCAAGAAAATTAAAGGAAATTCAGAGAAATTAGTCGCAATTTAACGTATTTTAACGCCATTTTTGTTTTCGAAGGAATTTAAAGAAATTCAAACTAATTTAAATTGATCGATACATTTAAGTATTTCAACGGAATGTATTGGCGTTCAAAGGAATGAAATTTTCATTCCAATCAAAATTTAGTAGAATGGCAGAGAATTCGATGGAATTGGAAGGAACTATAATATGCTGTTAAGAGGAATTCAAATAAATTCAAAAGAATTCCAGGATAGAGAGAAAAAGTTGTAGAGAGAAGAGAGAGATTGCATGTAAGAAAGATTTGGTTATGAGAGGGTATATTGAAATATAGATAATTTTGTAGGTTTAAAGTGGTTATCTACATAGGTGGCAGCAATTGAATTCATTTGAATTTCGTTGCATTCCTATGCATTCAGTTGAAATTTTCTGAACATACTGGTTTCATGATTGTAGGAGTAGCAACAATCTGGTATAATCTGAAGAATAATCTAAAGTTTATACAAATTTGAAAGGAATATTTATAAACATGTACTGTGCAGAGATGAAACTTCTTTTCCTTTCAAAGCCTTACGCTTACACATCAAAGTATCGGTTAAAGACTCTTTACTTTTTTAAGAAGTAAAAGTGAATAACATAGGATGAGTATTGAGCCAAACTCTAGTAGAGTCGCTTATCCTGAGAATATGCTTTTTAATACGTAAGCCTTCTGCATAAGAAGATTTTCATATGAGAGCCACCTGATATTCAGAGTAACCTCTGAACTGTTTTACTGGTACTAAATTCGAGACACTTTGTACTCTAATAGTGATTTATTAGGACCGATAAGGATATAAAATGGATATAGCAGCAGACCAGGTTGCCAGTTTCTGGTTTATAGTGCCGTTGGTCTCTAGCTGCGGGAGTATAAACTGTGATTCTCTGAAATATGAAGAGCTCTCCGGTTGAGTTCAGCAACTCTATAAAATTACATTCCAAGTAACGAGCCACAACATTGTTCTGAGACCATTAATCATCGCGTGCAGTATAATTAGGACGCAGTGCTGCCATTTAGCAAAGTATTATAACTTGCTTTTACTTTGATTGATGCTGCTCTAGGGTAGAAGGCACTTTTCGCTTCCTTCGTGTTCCTTACTTAACAAAAAAAGCAAGGTTCAGAAAAGTGAATACGTTTGTACGTTTTAAGGTAGATTAAAAATACATGTGTGAAATTTACTTAAAACTTGGAAGGTTGCGAAAACCACTTCTAAATAATGTACATCAATGGAAGGAAGTCAGAAATATAAGTTTTCTCTGTTTTTAAACTTTCAAGCTCCATTATGTTCCTCATTTAACATGCTTTTGAAATTTAAAAAAAAAGCCACTAAAAATGGTAGAATTGTATTTTTGTAAATTAAAACTTTATTTGCTTTTTTCTTTATTTCTTCCAGACTCAATGTCTTTCGCAGTTTAAAAATTGCTTTATGACTTCAAAATACAAAATAATATCGATTTTTTAGGGCTTGTTAGATGAAACCATTAATTCGAGGGTATTCCAGCTGTCTGTCTCCTAGCACGCTTAACCCCTTAACCTCATCATCACCCCATCCTCTATGACTCTATTTCCCTCCATCCATACCTCTAACTTTCTTTCTCGCGCCCTCATACACCATCAGCCCATTTTCCTTTTTTCCATCACTTACCCCTCATAAATTTTCCCTCAACACTTCTACACTTCTACACTCTACTCTACTCTACACTCCTACATCCCGACTTCATGCCATTATGTCCTTTCATCGCCCTGCGACGGGCAGGTCCACCACTTCACCCACCTTTTCCTCTCTTCCCCTTGTCACATACCTTTCTTCCATAATTCTCTCTCCCCCTTCCACCCCCCTCTCTATCTCGCATTTAAGCACTCCCAAATCCCTCCTCGACAACATAACCCCTCTCTTACCCCACATCACTTTCCTCTTACCTGTACCCTATACACTCTCATCAACTCAACTACTCTTACCCTCGAATCTATTTGCTTATAGCGCACGCCCTTGCCCATCTACCCCTGTCTCTCGATCGCCCTTATGATACCTTTCTTCATGACCCCCCTCTCCTTATCTCTCTCCCTTCCTTCTTCTATCTAACATTCTTTTTTCAATTATTTGTTATCTGGCCGTCTCACCCATTAACCCTCTCCTAAATACTCCCGTAAACCCATTAACATCTTCCTTACCATTAATTATACTCCCTTTTAACCTTCACCGCGGTACCGTGAGGGAGGGGGGGCGATTGTAAAAGAAGCGTGAAGAAATACTTGAACGGTCCCTGTACTGAAAAATAAATGTGTTAATGTATTATGCATTTGTCGACGTCCGCATGAAAAGGGCCCTTATAGCCAATTCTAGTTTAGGAGATATTTGCATTTTTCTGAGTAAAAATCAAAATTGTAATTTTCGGGCTTGAGTGGATCCAATTGGCTTTGGACTAATTGAAAGTTTTTGCGAATAAATCGGATAACTTCCTACAAAATGTTACATTTGACCAAAAATTTCTTTTATTTTTTAAATAAAAAAAGTTGGAATAACTTTTCCAAAATTGTGCTCTACATTCTGCCCCACTGAAGGACAGTAAGGGGTATAGGCGGTTTAGGGATATACCAATAAAGAAAGAGTATGCTGAGGGGTCCTAGACCAGTAACGTATTGATCAGTCCCGGATCAGGAACAGAAAATTTATTGTGTTTCGGAGTGGATTGTAAATTATGTCTTTTCACTTTTGTGCCGGAAAAAGATTATCGATTAAAATTAAAGAGGTGACCGAATCCATTTCAAATCAGACAGGGTTATATACTTGAAATCGCAGCATCTCTCGGGGACGAAATATGTGGGTTTTCAGAGGAAATTAGGCGATACGTATTTTTCCGATTTGCAATCAAAATTTTTTCCAAGAAGTTATACGTATTTGAATTTTGTGCTTCGTTTTTCAAAAAAAAAAAACGATTTTTTTTCTTTAAACCTCTATAACTTTTGACCTAATTGAGATATTTATTATTTTCTTTTTGATTCTAATAGCGTTCATCGTCTTCTTTTGAAATATGCCCGAAAATTAAAAGAAGGTTTAAAATTAATAAAATGACAGCCGTTTTTTTGGAAAAGATTAAAAATCGATTTTCTCAAAAAATCCACCTTTAAAATTGTTGCCAATTTCTTTTTGAACTTCTAATTTGATAATGAAGATATCTTGTAAGTTTGATGCTTGCTAAATCACATTTGTAGTCAGTAGGAGAATTCTTTTTTCTTACAATCGAATTTTCTACTTTTTCTTGGAAACAATGACAGATACGAAAAAATGTTAACATACAAGTTTGCATGTCTAAAAAGGTTCTATGAAAAATTTCTCTTGTTCTTTCGCGATATCTTTCATAGTTTACGAGAAAAATTCAAAAATTATATTTTTAGGAAAAAAAATTCTCCTGGCCTCAAAAATGGTTTATTAGCCAGCATGATGCTGACTAATTTTTGGCCATTTTTGAGGCCAGGAGAATTTTTTTTCCTACAAATGTGATTTTTGAATTTTTCTCGTAAAATATGAAAGATATCGCTAAAGAACAAGAAATATTTTTCATAGAGCTTTTTTAGACGTGAAAATTTTTATGTTAACATTTTTTCGTATCTGTCATCATTTCCAAGAAAAAGTAGAAAATTCGATTGTAAGAAAAAAGAATTCTCCTTGCTACAAAAGTGATTTAGCAAACATTAAACTTACAAGATATCACCTGTATGAACATATAGGTTAACCCCTTATTTCTTGATATTTACTAAACGAAACATTTCATAAGCATCATGTCATTTGAAAGAACTAAATTCTAGATTAGTAAAGCAAGTCATCAACAAGTCTACCTCCGGGGTGGGGTAGTTGATTAGAAAAGGAACAGAGGGGCCTTAAGTTCCCACTGGACGCAACTCATGTGTCTACTGATGGGAATTGTGACCGTGGGACGGAACACTTTTACACCGGTGGAGAGATGTAGAAATGTACACAAGAGGGCCTGCGGGCTGTTAGGCGATGACGGGCGAGAGGTTGGGAGGGGTTAAGCGGGGGCATTATTTAGAAGAGGGTTGAAGAGCGATTTGGTAGCGGACAGTTGGTGGAGAAGAGCACAAAAATGAATGGTTGAGGATTAGATAGAGAAAAAGAGAGTCATGAAGGAAGGAGTGGTAAGGGTGGAGAGGGGATATATAAAAGGGTTGGGAAAGGTGTGGGATGGTAAGGAATGATAGAAAAAGGGTGGGTAGGACGAGGGAGAGAGAGTGTCCGATAGGTGGAGGGTTTCAACGGGTCGCAGAGGTTGGTGTGATTAGGACGGTGAGTAAAAAATATGCACATGTCGAGGGATAAGGAGAAGATAAAATATCATGGGAAGGAGGTAATGAGATGTTGCCAAATGGCGAAGGGACTTAAGCTAGACGGAGGAAGGAAAGAAACGTAATAGAAGAGGGGTTATGTGAGCGGGGGTGTCAGGTGGGTCGTCTGTGAGGGATTAACGAAATATAGAGGGGGTAGTTAATAAGGGTTGAGGGAGGGGCACGTAGGGTAAATATCGAGGTTGAATGGTCGAGAGGGCTGAAAGGGTGACAGGTAGAAGGGAACAAGGTCGTCAGATTTGCGGAAATGATGAAAGAAGACTGAAATGAAATTGAAAAATGGGAGAAGCTTGTTCAGAATGTATGATTTGAATGATGAGGGGATGAGATAATTCGGCTCTTATCCTGTGCTTACCCGGATTTTCGTTTCCTAACTTGTAATCGACTTCATGCTGATAATCCCATGGGATCAAACACGCTATTTCACGACGAAACAAATCCTCTCGTATCTGTCTCAGTCACGCGAGACCCGTATAGAAAGCACAAACCTAGAAATGTAACTCATCATTTATTCATAAACTCTCACACTCACTGGCTGTTTGGAAAATTTTTATCTGCTCTATACAGTTTCCAGGTAATCGTAGCTTGCATATGTTGATATGTAATATCTACATACGAATGATGAAGTGAATCCCCAAAGTTTTGGTGAATACGAGAATATCTTATTATCAGATGGAATGAAATCACGTTTAATCCCCTTTTTAGCCTTCAAAAATTGCATTTTTTTACAAATTTAAGTGAATTTTGTATTAAACTAATAAATCAAACTATTTCGTATGAGCACTGATCTCTTAATTATTGTGCGAGACCTTAAATAAAAGATAATAGTTCAAAAGTATTGAGATTTGGAAAAATAATTATGAAAAAAATACGTGCATATTTTTACAGATCCAGACAGGGCCACATTTTCTGGGGGGCACGTCAGCTTAGCCTTTTTTTCTTATTACAGAACACGTATGTTTTCACTTGTACCGTCATTATTTTTTCTTGTCAACTCTGCAATCAAAAAACCTAGTGGGTAAAGGATACAGATTTTTACAGCAGTAAACTGTTTTTAGAATTTCGCGGAAAGAGACATTTCAATTTATTTCGAAAGACACTGTTTTATTTTTCTAAACTTTATCTCTGTTACTCTTTATGGAAATGGTTTGAAATTCAAACTTAAAGACGCCATATCCCTGAAAGTTATTCCATGCATCTTCGATGAAAGCTGTCTCTCACAACATTTCCGACATAGATGAAGTACATGTTTCTATACAAGGAATGCATAACACGAGATGGACTTTCTCTGAATGAAATCATAATAAATTGAACTCAGGAAAATAAAGTTCTCAGAGACTTATCACAGTGGAAATGGATCTTTCGTCTTTTATGTTGGGAGGGAAGTTGATAGAAGTAGGAAATTTGTGGTGCGAGTTACTTCTGAAGTATGTAACTTTTGTGGTAACTTACAATTAGAACTTTAAGATTCGCTACTTTAAAGTTGCCTACACCTGCTTGGAGGCTTAATCGATCAAGTAGCGAAATTTTTCCTTTTTCTGTAAGAATGCAATTTGTTGTGCGAACCAAGCAACCGTTGTAAATAGTAAGCTCATTAATAAAATATGAAATTTATTAAAGTTATAATTTGCAACTATATCTTTTAGAGACTGCATTTTAAGTAATTGTCAGGTATTTGAATTTCCAATGCTTCGAAGTGAAATTATTTTATTTTAAAAGGCTTTTATTTTTTACACAGTCATTTTTAAATAGTATGATAGCCGTTTTATTTGGGCTGCAGTCATTTTTGAGTTTTTATCCTCTGTTTAGCGAGAGAATACCCACTGGAAAAGACGTATTTTCGTCAAGTTTGTGTAGGGTGTCATAAAAGTGTGGAGTTTAGGCGTAGCTTACTGATTTTCAAGTTTCCACTTGAAAGGAATCCTTTCCTTCGAAATTTATGGCCTCTCTCATAAATTTAACGGCCGATTGTCCCAGCAAGAGAAGCATAGCAGGATTTACTCCATCCTGTCCTGAAAAAACTGCGCGACAGTGGGTAATCTCTCGCTTAACACAGATATACATTCGTTTTCTTATCGAAATTTTCATCTATATGTGACCCTTATTAGCTGGTCATTCTCCTTATTATTTAGACCATATCTTTTTTCTAGATAACGCACCCAGTTTTTACTTGGATCGTTTCGCTTCTCTTTATTTGGAATACGCCCCTTTTTTCGGAACACGCCCCTTTTATCTGGTCCCCCTTTTTACATTGACTACGCCATGTTATCAAAATCACAGAAATTGTTTAATTTAAGAATCGCTGTTTTAGTTGGGTCACAACCTTTTTTTAAATTGTAGTAACGCCTCATTATTTGAACCACGCTTCATTTGAGCTGGACTCTATCCTTTCATCTGGACAGCACCCCCTTTTATCTGGGCCTCTACTATTGCTTTATTTCTACAAGTCTCCATATCTCGAGGATGCTTCATTTATCTGGTACACGCGCCTTTAATCTGAATATATGACTTTTGTGATGTAACTACGTTCCCTTTTTTAAGAGCCATACCTGTTGTAAATTCTATACCCCACCTCTCTTTTTATACGTTACATCCCTTTATATCTCGACCATACTCCTTTTTAACAATACCACGTTTCCATATGGGTCACATCTATCACTATCTAAAACACGCCCCTTTTATTTGGAATACGCCACCTTTTTTATGGGGACCACGCCATTATATCATGATTAAGGCCATTTCTTAATTAAGACCGCAGTGTCTTTTTAAATTTTAAAAATGCCATGAGCATTTTTTAAATCCTAGAAACGCCAGTTCATCTGCACCACGCCTCTTCTTATTTGGAATACGCCCCTTTCCTACATACATTTCAGAAAGTAATATCGGGGTGTTTAGAAAATTTGCTATACAGAAGTTTTTCTGGTCTCTGAATTCAAATTATATCTTAAGGTGCCAATATTAAAAATGGCGAACCAACATGGTTGACTACATTTGTTGTATTTTATTACTCTCCCTTTTACGGGTTTGAGGGCTCCGTTCCCTTTACATCTTTTACAATTCCACTTAAGCACTATGCCTTATGCCTAACTTAACCTAACTTAACCTTTAATCGCTTTGCTTTCTTATTATTTACTAACTCTTAAATATTATCTTACAATTGCGCGAGACCTTCCAGGGCTTCCATTTCCTCTTACCATTTCTCTTCAAGCTTTTGTGAGTTACGCAACACTAATTTTCCTTACATATTTCTTTGTATCAATTTTGGTCTCGATTTTGTTTTTTTCCACCCCCTGGCATTCTCTCTTCCCTATTCTCTTCTAGACTCTTAATCCACTTTCCCCTTGTCCACAACCGCTCAGTATCCATCTAACTCTATCTACCACGCTCTTTCGCCCTTCCTCTTCCCCTGTACATCTTTCCAACACGTGATCCCTTGATTCCCTTTCATAACCACATACTCTACACATTTTCATTTCTTCACTCATCCAATATTTACACTCATTCATTCCTTTTCTCATTCTGAAACGTACCAGCCTGGACCACCTGCACTCCTTTTTCAATTTTCCTAAATATTCTGGGACCCCTTCCATCTTAACCAATTTATACCATTTATTGTATTTTGACTCCATAATCTTTTCTTACCAATTCTCTTCCTGCTCCTTGATCATTTCTCCTTCTACTTCCTGCCACTCCCTCCCTCGTCACACATCCTCCATTCCCTTCTAACTTGCCATCTCTCCTCCTTCCATCTTGAATGTCCCGTGTTTCCTCTCCTCTCTCTATTTAATATTTCCTGCAGGCATACTTGAGCAACTTTGCTACCCTTACCACTCTTAAGTTTCTCTTCAAAATTCCAGACCCTTTTCCTCTGCCTTATCACCAATTTCTCTCTCCCTGTTTCTTCTCTCAACATATATCCTGGGCAGTTCCAGCTCACTCCCATAACCCATCTCAGAAATCTCCCTTGCATGTTTTCTACTTTTTTGTACTCCTTCCACCCCCAAATCTCCACTCCATATCACATCACAGACCATACCAGTGAATCAAACAGCTATACCCTCAGCTTCCAGTCCTCCTTGCATCTTCTTTTTCCAATCCCCCACACTTGACCCATCACCTTACTTGCACTTTCTATCCTTTTTTCACTTGCAGATCATTTCGACCTCCCGCTTCGAACCAGAATCCTAAATAACAAAATTCTTCTACCATTTCCACCATTTCCCCATTTATCTTCCATCCATACTTTACTTTATTCTTTCTCTTCCTGAAACATACTATCTTTGTCTTCGTCACATTAATTGTCAGGTCTTTCTCTCTCGCATACTCTTCTAATCCTTTTATTAGCAAGTTCATTCCACTTTCATTTTCTGCCAGGAGCACCACATCGTCCGCGTACGCTAGCGAGTATATTCTCTTATCTCCTAGAACTATAAACCCTTTACCTTTCCTTTCCATTTTCTCTTCTAGGTCTGCTAACAATATCCTAAACAACAACGGACTTAGCGGGCACCCTTGTCTGAGACCCCTCCCTGTCCAGAACTCCTCTCCTTTCTGTTCCCCGATCTTCACCCTTGTCTTCGTCTCCGTAAAGACCTCTTTCATCCTCTCAATCAGCTCTTCGTCCACCTCCCTTTCTTTCATTGCCTTCCACAAAACTTTCCTATTCACCGAGTCAAAAGCTGCCTTAAAATCTACGAAGAGTGCTACCAATTTTCCTTTTTTCTGTCCCAGATTCCTGTTGACTAGATAGTTCAGCACGAAAATGTTATCCACTGTCCCCATCCCCTTCCTGAATCCTGTTTGATTGCGTGGAATACTTCCTTTCTCTTCTACCTGTTCTTCTAATCTCTTTCTAAGCACCTCCGCGAATATTTTATACGTTACTGACATGAGAGTGATTCCTCTATAATCTTCCACTTTTCTACCCCCTCCTTTCTTTAATAGAGGAACTACCAATCCTACTTAACTACCAATCCTGTTCTCCACTCCTTCGACCATCCTTCCCCTCTCCATACTCTATTACATACTTCCCAAATCTCTTCTCTAACCCTTCTTCCGCCCAATTTCAACGCTTCATTCTCCATTCCATCCTCTCCTGTCGCCTTGTTTCTTTTTAACTTATCAATTGCTTCATTCACCTCCTCTCTAGTCAACTCATTTCCACCTTCCATGTCTCTCTCCTTGATCTTTCTACCTTCCCCCTCCCCCCGCCTTGCTATCCACCCCTCCTAGCAATTTCTTGAAATATACCGTCCATTAATCCATACTTATCTCTTCATTGATTCCTTTCCATCCACTCCTTTCTCTATTAATCACCTCCCATTCTCTTCCTTCCTTTATTGCTCTCTCTACCTCCTCCATATACCTCGCCTTCTTCTCTTGTCGTTTTACATCCAGTAATTTCTCGTGTTCCCTTTTTCTATTATTATGTTCCTTTCTGTCTATCTCTCCTCTTCTCCAATTCCTTAACGATAACTTCATACGCTCTTTACTTTCTATACATTCCACATCCCACCATCCTCTCTTCTCCCGCCTTTCTTCCTCATTTGGCCTAATTTCTTCCATTATCTTCTCTGCCCTTCCCCTCATCTTACACAACATCTCATCCACACCTCTCCCGTCTTCAATCATCACATTCTCTTCTTCCATTCTTTCCGCATATTTTCTTAGCTTATCCACTCCCCATTGGCCCATCTTTGCTTTCTTCCCTGTCGCCCTCTCCTTCTTCCTTCCTTCTTTTCTCCAATTCCCACATTTCAACGTTGCAATGACCGGGAAGTGTTCTGACCCTATTTCGTTCCCTACTTCCATTCTTTCCAACAGCCTCCTTATCCTTTCCTCGGCTAGAATGTAGTCTATTACTGTTTCGCCTTTCCTGCAAACGTTATCTCACCTTCCTCATCCCCTTCCGAGTTCCCATTACAAATGAACCATCCTGTTTCTCCCAGAATTTCCAACAGAGTCCTACCCTCCTGGTCCACCTGTTTGTGTTTCGATTTTCTCCTGAAAGTCTCACTCTCTTCATCCCATATTTCCCCTCCCTGTTCCCCCGTCCAAGCATTCAGATCACCTCCTATCAACACCAATTCGTCATCCTTTTTCGCCACCCATTTCCTAATCACACTCCAACCTTCTCGTTCTCCCCTTCTCCTGTAAACGCAAACTATCCTCACCTTTCTTCTTGCTATCTTCACTATTCTCGTCATTACTCCATCCGTTTCCTCAAATCCCATTTCTATTCTCTTTTCTCCCACCAATGCATTCCTCACTCCTGACACCATACCCCCTTTCTGTCTTCCCTTTACCTTCTCTTTCTTTGCCTCTTGCATCTACCGCATATATCCCTTAAGTAACTTCCTCTTCATTCTCTTCCATTCCTTCTCATCTACCCAGGTTCCACTCAACATCACTACATCCCATTTCTTCACCTGTTCCCAGAATCCTTCATCTTTATTCATTAGCCCTGATACGTTCCAAAACGCTACTCTCACTTCTTCTTTCCTTTCTCCCTTCTTTCGTCATTATGTCCCCTCCCTACTTTTGTGGCAACCCCGTCGCTCCGCCTTCTCCTCCTTCTTTCCTTTCACCCTCTACTGTTTCCATTACCTCCTGCCTTATATCCTTAGACTCCACTTCTTCCCCTCGTTGCCCTCCGGCTTTCCTTTCACCCTCTACTGTTTCCATGACCTTTTCCCTTATATCCTTAGTCTCCACTTCTTTACCTCGTCGCCATGGACCCTCCTTACACACTTCACTCAGTTTTTCTTTCTCATCATCCCATATCCACACATTCCCATTTATCCACATCCTGTCTTTCCCTATGCATACCGTGTTCCCTTTCACTCTTTCACTCCATGCTCTCTGTTTCATCATCCACTTTCTTCTTCTTTCGTTCCACGTCATATCCTCCTCTATCCTTTCTTCCCTCCCCTTTAAAGCTTTCTTCTTTCTCAAGATATCAACTTTTTCTTCCTCATTTCTCACTTTCACTATGTACATACGTGATTTACCTTCTATCTTCCTTCCCACTCCATTTACCTCTTCCACGTGCACTTTTGCCCCAATTTCACCCATCAACTTTTCCACTTCTTCTCTTCCTGATACACTATCCACTTTCATTCCTCTAATCACTATATTTCTACTCCGTTTCGTCTTCTCTTCTACTTCCATTTTCCTTTCCAACTCTCTCAATCTTGATTTCATTCTCACATTTTCTAGGATAACGTTCTCATTCACTTTCTTTATATCCTCAGACTTACATTCCAGCTTTCTCACTCTTTCTCACTCTTTCTTCCAACTTCTTCATATCAGATTTTCTCTCTTTCTCACTTATCCTTTGAATTTTCAAAATATCCTCCAACTGCTTTCAAACCGTATCCTTTCTTTGCCGCCACACCAGATCCCATTCTTCTACTAAATTCGGAACTAGCCTTAAAATTGTTAAAGTTAAAAATGACGGGCACAATATTTTGGATTGTATTATTGCACGAAAAGTGATCGATTGATTTCAACATTTTCGATCCGTCATTTTATATTACAAAGAATTTAAATTTCAAGGCCATATTTGAATTTAGAGATGCCAAAAACCTCTATAAAGCTAGGTATTTCAAAAATTGACTCCCTTGTCAACCTTCCATTCTCAAAGCGTTAGCTTATAGCACTGTAATTAAATATTGTACAATTTCAAAGGATTCAAATTGAAAGTTGTACCATCATGTATATATTTATCGACCCTTAAGAGTATTCGCAGTATTAGTTTATGAGTATAAGTTTGTTTAAAAGAATTTGTCACGTGACAGTCTGGTGCATGTAATTAAAATTCCTCGACTTTTACGTCCTCAAAGTGTAAATTATTTAAATTTTATACAAGCGACTCAAATATTGAAAAAATATTCTGTTTTTATCCTGGCAGTTAAAGTTCTATGCTGTGCTAATTGGAACAAATTAATTTCAAAATACATGTATCATTTCATGAATTAGCTTGTTAAGCCCACAGGTCTGTTTGAGTTGTACCTACATTGCGAAAGGTGTAAATGCGCGAGAGAGGAAAATTAGATCAGAGTAGGAGGCATTCAAGTAACTTCTCGATAGAGACGAACGACGACCTCAAGGGACGCCATAAACGAAATTATTCCGCTATAAAAGCCACTTAATTGAATCAAGTTCTCGTTCGAAAATGTATGTTCCTAGCGTCTCTAGGGGACTGATCATTCCCATCCGTGGGCGAAGGCAGATGTACTTTTCCGCCGATGAAACTCGATGTAATATAAATAAATACAGAAATCAATTGAATTGTAACTGCAGGGAATCAGAGTAAGCTTATAAAATAGAAGCAATTTCCCTTGTTTCTGCTGTGTCAGTATTTTGAAACAAGGAACATTTTTAAGAGTTTGAATTCATACTGTTTTTAGGTTTCAAAAATAAGATTTTCTTAATTAACAAATTTTGAAAGATTTACTAGCTCTCTCAATGTTTTAAGTAAAATAATTCTGTGACTCTTAACATTTATAATTTATAATGAAAATTTTGGAGATTTTAGAGTTGTATATAATTTTCTGCTTAAATTTTTCAAGAGAAATTGATCGTGAGTGATTGCAGAACCAAAGTATATTATACTTTATCCCCCTTTGCCAAAAATTAATATTTAAACTTCGAAGGTGACAAATAGTATACGTTTTTAATCATCTCAACAAAGAAAACTTTCACAATTGCTATACTGAATCTTTTTACAACTTCAGGCGTGCATATAAAGTTTCTTATTTGAAACATTTTAATACGATAAAGAATCTTGAAAGTAGAAATGCAGCAGAATGTCAGCTTTTTCAGTTTTCGTAACAAAGAAAACTTTCGCAGTTTTTCACGAAACTTGTTAAAACTTAAAGATTTTATTAAGGGTGATGCATATTGAATTTTTAAAGGATTATAATGATTCTCATGAAGAAAATTCCAACAGATACTGCCACTTAAGTGACGAAGCTTATAATCTTCATATTAAGAAAAACTCGTATTCCTCTCCACAAAATCATTTAATGCTTGCTAAGACTGAGAAGATTTCTCATAACACTATATGCGTCTATCGAGACCAAGACCTTGAGAGTCGACGAAAATGCCGACAGTTTCAATTAAATGTAACGTCGTATGTGGTTCTCCTTCTTTCCTTATTACGCTGTCTCCTGTTTCACAGAATCTTCTGCTTTTAAGCACAGATGTTCTCATTGCCTACACGTCAAGGTTAAGGGTTGGAAGTTAAGGTTTGGGTTTGGGGTATACTTTTCTGGTTTTTAAAAGGAAGTAAATATATCTATTTCCGTCCACATAAAAGCCTGTCTCTATCCTATCTTACTTTCAGAGAAAGCGAATGAGCGTAGTTTCTTATCTCAGTCTCTCACGCAAAAAGAATACAATTTTTGACTCTAGCTCTGGAGGAAAATTGCATTTGACATCGCACAGCAGATGCATCCTCACTTGAATAAAATTATTTATGGCTTACCATTTATAAAACCAATGCAATTCAGCTCTTGCGACGCGACGGCTCCTTGCGTAAAGTCTATGTAAGAATATGAGGGCCGATACTGAATCGAAAAACAAGATATAAAGAATATGATCTTTTGATGAAATTCCAAAATTAGAAATAATCTTAATATAATTAAACTACTGTAAACCATTTCCTAATAGACAGTATTTCACAAAAATACGGATTACGGATTCTACCCAATCGTTGAAGAGTATCAAGCTTCGGTTGAAATGGGGTCGTTGCATGAATTTTAGGTAATATATTTTTTAAATACTGCATAACATTCTGAACATTTTGGTGCATTTAAAAAAAAATTTTGAAAACTTCATTGTGGAGAAAAAAAATGTTTAAGAAAATTATTGAAATCCCTATTCAAAAGCTCTGTGACCCTGAAACGTCACTTCCCAAAAAGCGCGTAACCAATCAGAATAATGATCTATTGACTAACGAAGTATCTAGCAGACAGCTGGCGAAAATTCAATTTACAATTTCTAACAGAGACATTTATTTACTTATAATTGTCGGAAAGCAATATAATTTCGCTTAAAATATAAAACCTTAAAAAAGATAGTAATGAATAATATCATTCAAGTGCGTGAGAATGAAATGTTTCCAAAGATAACATCAATTTGAATATCTTTTACAATAGGTTATGTTTACTGTTTACCCATTCAGTCGCTAGCGGCCATATTATATTCCATCCCCAACCGGACAACCGCGCTAATCAGAATGAAGTACTTCCTGCAAAGTACTTCCGGCAAAAATTCAAAAAATATACTTTTTAAACATTAAAAAAAATATTTAAACTTGATTTAAAAAAACTTTCCTTTTGTAGTTACATTATTTTTTTGGTGTTCTTTTAATTTTACTAGGAAAAAAAATTATTTGAAAATATGCAACAATCCCATTACTTGAAACCAAAGGTGACAACACAAATAATGTTTTTCTAACTTTAAATTTGGGATGTCTTACAACTAATTTCCAATAAAAAACCAAATCTTCACTGGTGTCGTTTTTGAGAAAATTTTTTCCCAAGGAAATTTCTACAAAAAGACCCACTTAATAATTTTCAATCTAAGTTCATTTTTGTGTACAAAACTGATTTTTCGGTTTTATTATAAATTTCTTTTGTTCTTATTTCTTGTTATCGATATAATTATTTTACGTAAAAAAACTAGAAATGTACTAATACGCGCACATATTTTAAAACACTAGAAACTTTTTATTATAAGCCGAAAACATTTTTAAAATGAAAAAATATCTGCAGACTATTCGAAAAATGGATTTTTTTTTCAAAATGGCTCAGGCGAAGATTTTGTTTTCTATTAAAAAATTATTGTTGTAAGATATCTCAGATACAAAATCAACAAAAACTTTCTTGGTATTTGAACCTTTGGGTTAAAATCATTCAAGAATATTTCACATTCCTCACGAACATTGTAAAATATTCTTCTCAACACTTCAAAACTTTCCAGATTATTCTAAAAATGTGAAGAATATTTCAGATTTTTAAAAGATGTTAGAAGTAAATCATGTTCGATAAAATTATAATTTATGCTAGAAGTCCACAGTATTGTAAACCATTTGTAAATACTCCAGAATTCGCAATGAAATTGAAAAATATTCTCGAAATATCCAGAATATTCCTCAAGTTTCCATATTCTTTAAAGAACATTATAGAATATTCTATTCCCGGTCATTATAGAATATTATAAACAAATCAAGAATACTTAAGAATTTTAATATTCTTCAAGAAAATTGTAACATACTCTAGTCCAAAATATTTTCAAAAGCAGTAAAAAATCTAAGGAATTTTATTCAGTGAAATGATACTTTCAACAATCTAGAACTACCAGCAAGTATTTCTTAATAAAATTTATTTAAAACAAGTTATTCGTATATTCAATTAATTATCTATGTTCTTCAATCCCTTATTTCTGTTCGTTAGTGGATTTCTTAAAGGCGTTTTCACGTAGAAAAAAATTATAATGTTCTTTATACCCCCTTATTCCATATCCCCTCCCCCTCCTAATACCCTCAACCCACATCCCTCTTAATTTTCATTTTTTCCTCTCCACATCTTCTCCTCTTTCCCCATTTCCCCCACCTCAACTTTCCAAACACTGTGCCTATCATACCCTCTTCTCTACACTACTCATAATTCACCCCTGTGCCCCTCTATCCCTCTCCTTTCCAGTAAACTTTAAACCATACTTTTTGTATGTTTTTTCATATACCATACCATTTAAACCATACGTTCCTTGCCCTCTTCTCCTTCAGTTACCACCCTAACCACCCATACTCTCCCCCTGGCTCTTTTCTCACTACCCCCTCCCCGCCCTTATCATCATTATTTCACCTCCTTTATGACCCCACCTCACCTAGACAGGCTCTCAATAATAACCCATCGTAATGGTTGTTAGCGGGTTGTTATTCTCAACCTTACACCACGAAGAGTGTGTAGGGACGAGGAGCGGTAAACGATATGAGCGGACATCCGAAATAGAGACGGTAGAAAATTATGAACAGTAAATTCAGGGTTTGACTACAAGGGGGTGGGGGGTCTTCCTGTGAGTATAATAGCACAATCGAGATCCGCATGTTATAACACGTCTAGCAGTAATAATTATGGGCATGATATCGATCCAAAGGACGTGGCATCGAGAGTTTCGTGCCGTCTACCTTCTGCCGTCACCGAGCACACAAAGCAGTTCTCCTCCTTGCTTCCAAGTGTTTAGATAGAGAATTAAGTTCATCACAGTAGGTGGGCCGCTCGTTATTTAGCACCCATCCACACCCCATCGACCTAATTCACAACAGAACAGTATCGAGTACGTTTAATGGTTCTAACTTGCGCGTACTTATGTTCGTGCACATACTGTACATGAGCTCACTACTCAGAAGCTGCACAGCTCCCGGAATTCATTATTCACTTACGGCCTTAATTCTCAACGTAACATCAAGGTCATCCTCTTTTCATAATTAACAGGTTACTACTGAAATTTCCGAGAGATTTTCTTTTTCTACCTTCAACGGCCAGACTGTCTTGCAAATTTTAACAACAAAGAAAACGTTTACAGTTTTTAATGGAAACTATTGAAACTTTGGGAAACTTTCAATAGGTCGGTTGACATTCTTTCGTTAGATTATTACCATCCAACATTATCTTCATACTGGAATCAAGATTAAGGGGGTTTAAAAATTTAACCGATTTCCAGTTAGGACAATTGCCTTTTCAATTGAATTTGTCCATTTTTTTTACCTCAAGTGTTTTAGAAAGATATATAATCAACCTTTAAAACGCAATTTCAACAAAAGCTCTTTCAATTTTTCGATACAAAACGGAAAAGCGTTTTTTGAAATAGCAAAGCTTTATAAAAGCGTGAGTCTATTGAATTAGAACTTTCAGGGCGTGCGATAAACATTTTATTGCAAGGTGAAACTGGTGGATAACAATTCCTGCAGGAGTTAATCCGAACTTTAAACTCGAATACCCGCACGCGTGTCAAACTCTTTTTGCTTGGCGTGCATCCCAGCGGGATGAAACCAACCAGTTGAGCAAAAAAAAGGGGGTCGTCTTTACGACATCTTTACGAGTTCGTTACATAAATATCTATGTCCGAGTCTTAAAGATGCCTTGACGATATTGCGCGACGTTCAAAAGACATCTTTAAGACACTGCCATAGATACTGTCTTAACGACTTTATACTCGTACGGATGTCGCAAGAACAGCGTCAAATTTTTGTGCCCACTCCTCTGCATTTCTCTCATATATGACGAATTATCCATCAAAAAGCTTGCAACTTCGTTAATCGTAGTCCGTAAACAAGAAACAATCTAAATCTGCCATTGAAAGCGTTGCAGCTGCAAGCGCAGAGATAAAATTTTCGTCCTTTTATGTCGCAGCGAGAGAGAAAATTGGTGCGATGAGAGGACCGCACTAAACGAGGGTTTATCGTTATCGACACATTATTTGTCGTTCGGCTAACTACACACCCGCTGGCAGAAAGGAAAGAAAAATACAAGCTTTCCTCTCCAAAATTTATTATAGGAGATAAAAATAGCTTCTGAAATACTTACTCGCATCTTGGCTTTGTCAAAATTGCAGAAACAATAAATCTGTTATAGATGAAAGGAAAATACATAAAAACCGTTCGTTATGAAATGACGTTAAGCGCCCATCAAGCAGAGTTTAGTAGGTGAAAATGCTATTTCGATTTTTTTTAATTTACTTCCGGGAGGATACCTTTTTTCGTCTCTCGCTTACTGACTCACTCTTACTCAATCTGGGTCTCTCACACTCGCACCGCACTCGAAATGCAACTCGGCATATTATATGTATTATGCACATATTTTTCATAGTTAAAACTTAATAAAGCACAACTATCAATAAAAGTCACTCTCTATAACATTTCTTACGCTCTCTTATGCTCTCCTTCTACCTGAATCGCTCTCCCTTTCTCTTCCTCTAACTCTATTGGTCTAATCGGGTCTAATTTTGTTTACCAGATAATTTTTAGTTCATCAGATATTCCCCCCTCTCTCCCCCCTCTCACACACTCACTCACTCACTCTCCCTCCCTCCCCCCCTCATTCTCTCTCTCTCTCTCTCTCTGTAAATTTTAGGAATTTAAGTAAGACCTCTTCAAGTCCTGTGTTACCCTCGAGGCCCTCTTTTCGTTATCTTAGGATCTATGTCATTATTCTGTATTTATTCGTGATTCAATTTTTATTATTTAATTTGGTAATACATAGTAAAAACACTTATGGATAATAAGGCAGAGTAATGCTTATTTTTTTATATTAATAATATAATTTCTGGGAAATATTATTGAATATTATTTTCTCTTCTTTTCACTAGTCGAAATAAATCATCTCAAGGGATGAGTCTACTTTGGCATCTTCGAAATATCGATTTTTTTTATGGTAGCCATAATTTCTTCAAAACCAGTGAACTGATCCTAATGAAAATTTAACCTAATATTCTACACATGAATAGCTTTAGTATGACCTAAGACAGTGTTAAAATTGTAATGCTTACTATTTTTTACTATGATTTATCATTTAAAAAAACTTTGAACGCATTTTTCTCGAAACAATGTTTTTTTCGTACGGTAGCCATGATTTCTTCAAAACCAGAGAACCGATCCTTATGAAATTTCAACCTAATATTCTACACATGAATAGCTTCAGCATGACCTACGACCTCATTAAAATTTTAAATGTTACTATTTTTTGTGTGCCAAAAACAGTGAAAGATACCTCGTTTTCTTTGTCCGCTATTTTGTTATTTACTGATAAATAATAATATGCATAGGTCTTGCCAAAGACACCGTCATACTGAATCTAAAACTCTTTGTTTTTTTTATTCCGATAAGCCGATATCAAGTAGTTTTTGTACATAAAAAGCGAATAAATTGAATAAAATTTTTTTTTCATGTTTTTTAAGACTTTGGGGCGTTATTTCTCAAGTGTACCCACTCAAAAAGTCAATGCTGTCCGATCTATGTTAAACTTAGGCAAAGCGTTGTGCTATTTGATAGTAGTTTATGGGGGAAAAATTTTGTCATTCGGATAAGTATTGACCGAGGGGGAGGGGGTGAAAGTTTTGGGATTTTCGTGGATATCGTCTATTTCGGCGATTTTTAACTCTTCTAATAGCGATAAAAAAAATTTTGTCCAGTACAGTTTCGATAGAGTTTTTCACGCCCTTTCGATTGGTGCTACGCATTTTTTCAAAAAATAATTATTTGACCTTCAAAAATGAA
>CAKNYM010050337.1:84330-116476 GCA_932195095.1 Andricus curvator
CGGCTGTCCGCGACTGCTTATTCTTGTATTCGCCGTTAACCTTGGGGCCTGTTCAGCCTTACGGGCCGTTCCTCTATCCGCAACCTGAGGACGCGCACCCACTCTTTCCTAGTTCTTATAAAACATTTCAGTGACAAATGGCACAAAAATATTCAAGCTTGAAATAAAAAAATTAAATGTGACTCGAGGCATCAAAATTTGTGTATATTCTGCCTTAGTGAAGTGCTTGCTATAGTATTATGTTTGTGTGCGTGAAAATAACTGAAAAATGAGTTTTTCGTGTGTTAACTGTTTAAAACCTTGTAATGTGAACAAAAGACCACAAATCAGGTGTTTGCTTTCCCAATACGACTTTTTTATTTTTCCGTGAAGCCATTGGAGGTCTAAAAGAGGAATCTTCGTTTCTCTTTTAGCCATGGTTCCCTGAAGTTATTCCCGGTGTGTCTCGACTGACTTCAACTCAGAAGTACTTTCAGAAATTATTTTTTAGTGAACAATGTGTCAAAACATTTTTTTATCAGAAAATATAAAAAGAAAATATCCAATCTCTCAAACGTCCGAAGTTACAGCGTCCTGAAAAATACCCTTTTGTGAAGAAAATCAGACTGGACTCGGCCTTTTTAGCGAACAATCAATTAAATCTGTTTACTGTGATTTCAAAACTATCTGTACAAAGTATAAAATAATCTGCAGAGATTGATTCAGAATCAACCACAAATTTTAGATCTTGGTACTATGATCTATATCCTCCATTCTTCATATTTTTTGACATACATTAAAAAAATGTTCAGGTTCTAAAATTTAAAATTTAAGTTTTTTACATATATTAAACATGGTTTATGAAAACAATTAATCTATATATTATTATGATTTTTAAATGTCGTCCTGGTACTTATAAAAAATAAGGTTGCCAGAAGGGTAAAAAAGTGATATTCTCGTATATGAAATATGTGCATAATTTTGTTATGTACCATTGAGTACCTAAGTAACCCAGGTGGAAAAATTATATATAGTTTATACATAAAGTGAAATACATATTTATGAACGAAACAGGCTTTCCGAATTACATATAATTTCATAAGTTGGTCACCTGTCTAAATTTAACCCCATTTTGATGGAACCGCGGCTGGCCAACATGGACAGGTTTTAATCTATAATATATAATTTTCGTTTTATACATTTTTTTGTATTGAAAAGTGAAAATGTACTATTATAAACTATATATAATTCTTCAGCCTAGCAATAATTTATCCCTTAAGATTTTTATGGTGTTTTTTCTTTAAATTTTTCAATGGTGCACATATTCCTTAAATATATAATTGAGATTATTAAATTCTCTTCCTTGTATTTATATGAAAAAAGATGTTTTAAAGGCCCAAGGTTTGCGCATAAATTGAGGTTATTCAAGTGATGCCCTCGTTAACTATAAAAAAGGGTACTCACAGCAAGATGCCGTATATAAAATATGTGCATAATTTTGTTATGTGCCATTAAGTATACCTGCGTAATAATTTATCCATTAGGATTTTCATGGTATTTTTTTCTAATTTTTTAACGATGCACATTGAACATGTTCTTCAAATATATCATTAAAATTATTAAAATGTATTCCTGGTACTTATAACAAAAAAAGGTTGCGAAAAAGGTTGTACATAAGTTGAGGTAAAAAAAGTAATACCCTCGTTGCCTATAAAGAAAGGATAGGGAAGATGCCGTATATAAAATATCTACAGAATTTTTTTATGTACCATTGAGTACTTATAAGTAATATTTTTTTCCATTAGGACTTTTAATTTTTATTATTATTTTTATTTTCAATTCAATGTATTTTCGGTTTTATATTATTTTGGAACATCGATATTGATTTCGTAAAGAGTTCCCGTGTGGAAAAATTTCGTGGCGCTGTACAGTTTCTGTCAAGTCCGCCTTGACTCGACACTGGCACTCCACAGGCTGAGTGTCCAGTGGCTAGACTGGGATGTAACGCTCGGATTGACTAGTTTCTAGACAGATCGGCTATTTTGATAAAAAAATAATTAATAATTAAATAATATAATTATTTTTTATGCCATAAAAGTCCAATATATAGATTTTGCAGTTAATTAAAAATATAAAAAAAGTTTTGGTACGAAAAAAAAGAAGAAGTGAGTTTCCGCAAATCTCTTGTACATACGCCGGGTGTCGAACTTCTGATGTAACTTCCTATTATATTGTTGTAACTTTGTCCCGTCGCCTTAACACCTCGGCCATCTAAAAGTTAAACTTTTTTTCATTTTTGTCGGATATGGATTTCAATTCATTACATCCTAATATTTATTTGAATAAACATGAACAATTTTTAAACATTAAAAGTGCTTGAAGTGTGAATAAATCATTGGAAAAAATAAAGTTTGTATGATTTTCTTGCGGTTAGGCTACGAAATAATGATTGTTTATTATTTCAAATAATTAACACGTTAGGCTTAATTATCATTTACGCAATCAATAAATAATGAAAATAAATTCAATAAATCATTTATGTTCAAATTTGATTTTCTGGAATATCATCAATATTATAAATAGCATTATACCTATATTATAATGATTATAAATTCAATATAAATGAGCTGCCGGATCGAATAAGGGCACATAAAATTATTTCGCCGAGAGTGGGAAGACCTCTGGAGGCTTTCTCAAAAATTTTCTAATTTCAATTTTTAAAGACTATATCTAGATGTAGAATTTCATTGCGCATCTTTTTTCCCCCAGGCAAAAAGTTGTAGCTTTTTTAGTTTTCTAATTAAAGCCAAAAACTGACTTTTTTGAAAAAATCGATTTTAATTCGTTTTTCACTTCAACTCGTGCTCAGTCAGTCAGTTTTTGGAATTTTTTAATAAAATTTTCAGGGTATGTAGCTCGAAATGTCCTTTGACTGATACAACAAAAGGAATTAAAAAATTTATTTAAAAAAAATTGTTAATAATTTTTTTCTGATGCTTGGCGCACATTGGACTTCTCTAACTTCCAGCGTTTCGTTTATCGAGCGAATTTTCAGCAAAAAAAAACTTCCAGCGAGAAAGTTGTTAGCAATAGTACAAAGAAGGTTTCTGGAAAATGTTAGCCCAATCGAACTGATATTTAAGAAATTATTAATGTCTCAAGTCGCCAGCGACTATACGACTCGCGCGCGGACTGTAGCGAGAGTCTCCGATCCGAGTCCTAATACAGTTCACCGGCGCCAAAAATGAAAACTAATCAAGAAATCAGGTAATATAAAAGTATTATGAATGAATAAATAAATTAATGTGCATAATGTAAAATAATGTATTCATTTCATATTGGTTCTATTTTTGCGACGAACTGTGCAAAAGTAAATCAAAACATAAACATCTAATAGTTGAGATTCACCGGATTCCTAATTCCGCGAATTTTTCAATGCTTCAAATTCGTGGAATTGACAAAAGTGAAAGGTCGAGAAAGTGCACTTGTTTTTGGTTCGTATTGTAATATTAATAATCTAAAAAAATTTGAACAAGGATCTCATTAGTAATCAAAAGTTCAGAAAGCATAATATTTATATTAAAGACGTTTATATATTTTTTAATTATTGTAATATTAATTAAATAACGGAAAAAGATTTTCAATTGAAATAAATTATTTTAATACAATGTTATGTATTTATTTAATGATTCATAATACTTTGATATTACCTGATTTCTTGATTAGTTTTTATTTGTGGCGCCGGTGAACTGTGTTAAGAATCGGATCTGAGACTCTCGCTACAGTCCACGCGCGAACCGCATAGCCGCTACTGACTTGACACATTATTAATTTCTTAAATATCAGTTCGATTGGGCAAAAATTTTCCAGAAAACTTCTTCGTATTGTTTTTAACAACTTTCCCGCTTGAAGTTTTTTGTTGCTGAAAATTGGCTCGATAAACGAAACGCTGGAAGTTAGAGAAGTCTAATGTGCGCCAAGCATCAGAAAAAAATTATTAACAATTTTTTTTAAATAAATTTTTGAATTCCTTTTATTGTATCAGACAAAGGACATTTTGAGCTACATTCCCTGAAAATTTTATCCAAAAATTACAAAAACTGACTGACTGAGCACGAGTTGAAGTGAAAAACGAATTAAAATCGATTTTTTCAAAAAAGTCAGTTTTTTGGCTTTAATTAGAAAACTAAAAAATCTACAACTTTTTGCCAGTGGAAAAAAGATGCGCAATGAAATTCTACATCTAGATATAGTCTTTAAAAATTAAATTTCGAAAATGTTCCAGAAAACCTCCAGGGGCCTTCCCACTCTCGGCGACATAATTTTATGTGTCCTTATTCGATCCGGCAGCTCAAATGTATTATGAGTTGAATATATAATTCAATTGAAACAAAATGTTTTTAAACATTCTTAAAAAAAATCGTTCTTAATAATACAGTTCTTGTATTAAGATTTCGATCACCTTCAACCATTATTGTTTACTATCTTAAATATGTATTAGTGTACAATTAATTATTGCTTAAGCATTTGTGCAATTGTGTATTGTAATTTCCTAAGTCTTTCATTTAAATATGATTATTTTCTGAGTTCACCTCTGTAATTTTTGTTTAAGTCCAAACCGTGATTCTATCTAGAAACTAACTAAAATCTGAACAATCTTTATATATTCACATTCGCAACGAACTCCTAGATAGCGCCAAAACTGGGACTAGACAGCATAAAGTTTTGAATTAAACACGTAGCAAAACTAGACAGCTCCAGTGTAGCGCCAGGCTAGTATTGCGTGAATGGACCGGCTTGAGAAAAACTGTACTGGCTTTAGCATGATTCAAGACTGCCACGAAATTTTTCCACACGGCTTGGTGTAGTGAATACGGTCTTTACACACATTCTAAAGGAATGTGCAAAGGAAGCTGAAGACTGGGCCAAGGCATGTCACGTCCAGCGTGAAATCACCTACGGAAGCTCTGGATTCAAAGGAAATGCATGCAGAACACTTCTGCATAATATAGACATCCTGCACAGTTCCTCAAACCTTGCTGTACTAAAATATGTACAGGTGTATGAGGATTTCAACAGTGTGGTCTCTGCGTGCTTCGGAAATGTGCTCGAAAACAATTATACAACATGCATAGAAAATTTCAAAAAGAGCTACATTTCCTTAGGTGTCAGCGTTACACCCAAAGTTCATATAGTTTTTTTTCATGTTAGAGAGTTTTGCCACAAAACAGGAATGGCACTTGTTTTTTTCAGTGAGCAGGCGATGGAGTCGGTGCATTTTGATTTCAAGAGTGTATGGTTGAAGAATAAAGTTGGCGAAAATCACCCTGACTATCCAACCAAGTTGCTACGTGCTGTATGTAGTTACAATGCATTGCACGTTTAAAAAGAGTGAAAATTATAATTTGGTGATTATAATTTGTTAATAACTGTATAATAGCATAAGACGAATAATGCGATTTGAGAAATAATGATTGAGAACGATGTAATATATCTTATTATTAAATATAAGTTGCAAAAGGAATTTTTTTAAATATTTTTATATCCTATTATGACATTGATATAGATCGACGCGTGATTTTTGAAAAGGGCTCCGGCGATGATTTTAAAAATTATGTTTCTATGATCTACAAGTAACATACTTTGGATCCCTCCGACTCGATCTTTAAATCTTTAAATGTCACTCAGGCGCACCGTGTGATATAATTAGGCAGGGTGGCCGAAAATTTCATTTTCATGAAAATTCCCTGATTTTTCTTTGACCAATTTGTCATTTTCCCTGACAATTAATATTCAAATACCAGCATTTTAATATTGTAATATTTTTAACATAGGATCTTTTATAAATGAAATAAAACAATATATCAGATATAAATTAAAAATTTTCAAATTTACTTACACTGGAACTTGGATTCACTACCGGTTTCGTGAATGGCTTCAGTGGCCTTCAGTGGTAAATCGAGGCCGTCCAAACGTAGACAATCAGACGTGTTTGGACCATTTCCAATTGGAATACGTAATATTACCGCGCAGTGCCCCTTTGTCGCTACTGTGCTGGTGTTTCACGCTTGAGGCTCGCGCTCCACTCTCAGCCTCAAACCAACGCGGCAACAGTTCTCGGAAGCAAATTTTGACTCATTCAATCCAGGTGCCAGTGTATTTCAACAAATGAAGATTTTTCAGTCATGAAAGAAAAAAAGTTCATCTAAATTGTTAAACCTTCGAGCCAAATTTCCAATTTTGTGTACAAAAATTGAATTTTCAACAAAACAGTTAAATTTTCCAACAAAGAGAGAAACCTTCCTTCAAAAAAATTAATTTTCAACAAAGTAGTTCAACTTTTACCCACGCAGTAGAATTTCCAATTAAAAAGATCAATCTTCAACAAAATAGTTCAACTTTCAACAAAAGAGATGAATTTTTGACTAAAAACATACATTTTCAACAACAACAAAAAATGATTTTTTGACAAATTGGTTCAAACAAAATAGTAAGATTAATTTTCAACCAAACAGTTGCATTTTTATCCAAGAAAGATGAAATTTGTACTAAAATAGATGAATTTTGTAATAAAAAAGTCAATATCAAAATATGAATTTTGAACAAAAACTAAATTTTCTACGAAATAGTTGAATTTTCAACCAAAAAGGATAATTTTTTATTCAATTTGTTGCATTTTTAACCAAATGGTTGCATTCTTATCCACGAAAGATGCAATTTCTACTAAAATAGATCAATTTTTAAATTAAAAAGACAAATTTCCAAAAAAATAGTTGAATTTTCACCCAAAAAATATTTCAGTTGACTTTTTAACGCCAAACTATGAAATTTAATTACAAAGTAAATTTTCTACGAAAATGGTTGAATTTTCAACCAAAATAGACAAATTTTCAACAAAACAGTTGAATTTTCAACCAAAAAGGATGACTTTTCAACAAAATTCTTAAATTTTCAACTAAGCAGTTGCCTTTTTATCCAAGAAAGATGCAATTTGTACTAAAATAGATGAACTTTCAAATTAAAAATACAATTTTTCAAAAAAATAGTTAAATTTTCATCAAGAAAAGATTTCAATTTGACTTTTCAGCATCAAAATATGAGATTTAAATAAGAAGTAATTTTTTGACGAAAATACTTGACGTTGCAACCCAAGAACACAAATTTTTAACAAAACAGTTGAATTTTCAACCAAAAAGGATGACTTTTTAACAAGATTGTTGAATTTTCAACCAAACAGTTGCATTTTTATCCAAGAAAGATGACATTTTTACTAAATTAGATGAATCTTTATAATAAAAACACAAATTTTCAAAAAAATAGTTGCATTCTCATCAAAAAAAGATTTCAGTTTGACTTTTCAGCATCAAAATATAAGTTTTAAATGAGAAGTAGATTTTCTACGAAGATACTTGACTTTGTAACCCAAAAACACGAATTTTTAATAAAACAGTTAAATTGTCAACCAAAAAGGATGACTTGTTTACAAAATTGTTGAATTTTCAAACAAATAATAACATTTATAACTAAAAAGATAATCTTCAGGAGGAAGCAAATGCAACAAAAAATATAAATATATAAATACAAGGCAAATAAATAACCAATAAGAATATTATATTAGGGTTACCGCAAAACTTCATTTTTAAAATTCCCTAAATTTCAAATTTATTCTTCTTGACAGTTATTTAAAGGTATAGAAATCTTCTGACTTTTACAAGATTTTTGTTTTTCTACGTCTCGGACTTTTCCCTGACCAATAAAATTCCCTGACTTTTTAAAAAATTGTTGTTGGCTAGGTTCGTTTTTCAATCACCAGGTTTCTTTGGCGCGTAAAGTTAAATCCATATTAAATTTCTGTGCAATTACTGCGAGTTATTTGTTTCATTTGCGCATTTCTAAAGAGTACGTACGTGAATGAAGGACCCCCCCCCCACCCTTTCGTAACAAACCGTAAGAAAATTTCTCGATCCCCCACCCCTTGAACTATTGCGTAATTTAAGTACGGTCCCTTAGGGTATTTAGGTATCATTACTTTATGCATTTTTTCTATTTTGAGGTTGTCTCTGAAAGTCTTTTCCGCCGGGTCTAGTTCTATTTAGTGCATTTGCATCGAGTCAGAAGCTTCATGAAATTCAAGGAAATTTCACTACTTACATTGATGCTTAAATAGCTTATAGTACTCCAATTAGGGTGCCTTTAAGCTTTATTACATTCTCTTCTCAGTGAGAAGGTATTGGTTTTGTGTGAAAATTGACTTTCTCGAATTTCATTAAATTTCGACGTTTTCAGAGTCAATGATTAAGAAAAAATAGATTTTACTTCGGTCTGTTTGTTGTTATCGTCATCCTTCGTCGTCTATTAGCATGATAACTTTCGAAGGCAGTATCTGATTGGATTGCGCTTTGGCACACTTTTTTAAGGCCTAAAAAGAAGAAAAGATTTTGTTAACCAGCAATTTTTGACCAACGGTTCTGGTAAGTGTCACTTTCACAGTTTTAGCAGATATGAGTTGATCTCTGGTTTTAGAATAAATCTCCACCTTAATTGCCCGCTCTTTCTTTTTAAACTTCGAATCCCGTATGTTGATTTCAAGTTGAATTTGATAATAGATTTTTAAATGTTGACCCTAGGAGTTTATAAACAACAATTTCGTTTTACCGAAAAATTTACGATCCCGTATGATGAGTATTTTCATCAGGACTCGCTTTATTTTTTCTCGCATTACACATGTGAAACACATATTCATGCAAAAGATGAGATTGGTAGATCTAATAGTTTTTGCGCTAGGCGTGCCAATCCAAAAGTGCCAGGACAAAATCAGAAACAAATACACTCGGAGGTCACTCATGGATGACAAAACAGTACACTGTTAAAAAAATCTGATCGAAATTTAATATACATGCGAGTAAAGTCATTTGCATATACCGTACATTAATTTTAATATACCATCATGTTGTAAAATTAAAATACATGTATATTAAAGTCGGCAAAACAGAGTGCGTGAAAACAACAAGTTCTTTGATGCCTTCAGATCTTGTCAAATATTAAAAAATAAAGGAATAACCTTAAATTCGTCGACTTAATTCCTACTTACAATTAAAGTGCAACGTACGGGTGGAATTTTTTCTAAAATTCGCTGTGAATGTTAGAATTTTAACGTGAGTACAGGTGCTTGGAGGTTAGGTTTCTTAATTATTTGTTTAATAGAACTTTTCTCTTAAAAACTAGTTTAATTTATATTTATCTAGGAGAAAATATTATGTTTCATTATTTATAATTGAAAATTGCTGCAAAAATTGTTTTTTATTTGTGTCAAGTGCAAATATCTGACTTTTTTGATGAATGATCAATATGCGGTATATGAAATTTAATAAAATAGTCTCTTAATGGCGATTTCGTATACCTACATTTTAGATTTAATATACAAATGTATATTAAATGAATATTAAAATTGCAAACATTTTTAACAGTGTAGCATAACGATAAAGCGCTGTACTTGAACCGCATAATGGGATAACTGCGTCACGTTGCCTCATGTTGCGTCAGTTCACTCTCAGTGTTCATATGGCCCCGATTTTTACGTTCGGAGAACCCCCGTATGAGTCGAAGGTCAGAACCAAAACCGTACTGAAATCGGAGTCCAAGTGTAGAATCAATGTAATTAGAAAAAAGCATTTAGAATAAAATTGACCATGAGCAGCCTTTTAATAATATATATTCTTTTTAATTATTACAAAAATCAGGGTTTATTTTCTCACCAAAGAACATAATTTGTAGGTGTTAAAAATTTTAATTTAAAAAATAAAGATTTGAAAAAGCACACTAACTTCCATACTATTAGGAGAAAAATCAAATTTTGTGATTGTGTTATGTTTTTGATAAGCGGAGATATACTTTTTTCAATTTTTTAAAGATCGGATTTGAAGAAGCTAAAGTAGATTAGGCGATTCATCGCAGAGGAAAAAATGAAGAAATCCTACAAATTCAGTTCAAGTTTTCAGAGGAATTTTTAGCAACTCTGAAGAACGAGAGAGTGGGTTTCAAAAGGGATTTGACAGCACTGAATGCTCCTCGTCTGATTTGATTAATTTTGTAAATACCGATGAAAGCCCTTCAAGGCAAAAGGGATCACAAACAAGATATGATACCCCTCCATCAAAGCGAAATGCAGATCGATACTTTGAAATAGTTCAGGAAAGCTATATTTAGGGCGTATCGAAAAAATAAATGATGATCTTTCCTTTTCTAGGGGGCCTGAAAAGTTTCTAGTGTGTGTGCCAAAATGACTTCCTAAAAGTTTAAGCAAAAAACAAAAATGTTCTTAGTTTGCACAACGCGGTGAAAGGTCAATATCACAAAAAATTGTATTTTTTAAAAATATTTTTAAGCAAATATTTTTTTTGTGATTCAGGTCAATAACTGTTTATTCCTAAACTGGGTGAATCGTAAAAGTTGTATATTTTAATAATACAGGTTTCTATGCAGACCTCATCAAAAATTATCCTATGTTTACAAACTCAAGTTACAGTACGGAAAATTTTAAAAATCACGAAAAATGTCATTTTCCTCGTTATTTTGAAGCCAATATTTTTTTTCTGATTCTAGTATAAGTGCCTATGTAGTATAGACCTCACCAAAAATGATCTTAGGTTTTTGCCATTTTCCATACTTTCACTTGATTGTGCGGAAATAAGATAATTTTTTATGACATTTATACTGCATAGGCACTTATATTATCATAGTATACGATATTTAAGGTTCACTCGTATTAGAAAAAAAGTTGTTGACCTGAAAATAGCGAGAAAAATCTGCGAACATGAGATAATGTTTAATGAGCTCTACACTGCATAGGTTCTTATATCATTATAGTATACATATAACTTCCACCGTTCAGTCGAATCAGAAAAAAAATTATTCGCTTGAAAATAAAAATGATTTTTTTTTATTTTGACCTTTAACCGCGTCGTGCTGAGATAATTTTTGTTTTGCTTAAACTTTTGGGAAGTCATATTGGCACCAACTGGAAACTTTTCAGGTCCCCCGGAAAAGGGAAGGCGTACTTTCAATACGCCCAGCTATATTTATATTATACTATATTTTTTTCCTTTTAAAAGGCGAAAGAATGATTTTCGAAACTAAATACGCACACTAGTCTAAGTTGTACCTTTTTAGTGAAGAAATTAAAAAAAAATTCAAATTGAATATGATTTACTAGTCTCCTATTTGAGTCTTGTCTTTTTATTTGATTTGTTGTTATTTTTATTCTATTCTATGTAAAAACTTGTCTTCAAATTTACTATGATTAATAACAACACTTTCTGTCGACATTTTGATACCAATTCAAAATGAAACTTCTACACAAAGACATAAGTACAAGTCTTGGAAAAAAGTACTTTCAAGAAAAAAAGATTGTTACTTCTAAAATTAATTAAAAATATACAATAAAAATTATTTATTCAACCAATTTAATTGCTTGTCAAGAGTTTGCTAATCGCCCCGTATCAAATCTTGTAAATTATACTATTTTCATGTATTTTAATTTAAACCTCTTCACAGAAAAACTGGGATTTCTATTAGAACCTACTTTTGGTTCCAAGGAAGCTGCAACAAAAAGGATCCTCTCTTTTACTGAAAAGGAACCCAAAATGATAAATTGTTCTAAACGTACCCAAAGTATGAGTTCTAATAGAGACTTTTTGTGCAGAACTCATTTTCTGCCCCTAATCACTTTGAAGATTTTTCAAGTCAATAATGCACCTTTTACTATCATTCAATTTCAGTTGTTTGAGAAAAAAACGTTTGTTAATATTTATCTGCATGATCATTCATAGTATTTATTGATTTCAAATATGTCCGCGCTTTTCGGTACATGCGCAGTTTAAAACGTAGCACGTAACTAGCCATCTATCGGATATCAACAAACTAAAAAGGAACCCTCAAAAAGAGTTATACTGAAGTCTCAGTTCTAAAGGATGCCAACTTTTACGTGAGCCGCAAAATTACCGAACCCCAGTTTTTGCTGTGTTAAAGAATTATAAAAGAAAGAGTAATTCTATAAGTTTAAATTTCAGATTTTTCTAAATATCTAAAACCTTCTAGCAATCTACAGAAATTACCTGAAAGTGTTCTAAATTCTCGAATAATCCCGGAATTTAAAGAAAAAGCAACACCTCAATGGAAGATTTTCCTAAACTCTCGCATTTAGCTAATTTGCCAGGTTTTCAGACAAAATCTTGATTCTCCTAAATTCCTACGACATATATATGCTTGCCGTCTCGGTACTACTCTATTCATTTGGAGTGGTTCCATAGACTCATAGAGTCATAGACGAAAGACGAGCTCATATCCCTCCACATTTGTACACAAAAGGTTATGCACATAAACAAAAGCTCCACTCCGTAACATTCTGGGTACGCAGCATAATGCATGTGAGAAAAATGTATAAAAACTTGTCCTCCAACAGCTCCTTGATAAGAGGATGCACGGCACCTTCCACACTCTCTTAAACTGAACCAGTGAAATGTTCACTGGTTGAATCAGTATTTTGAATTATCACTGGTAAACCAGCGATTTTTCCACTTTGAATGAATGAACCAGTAAGTGAATCAACTAAAATAGCGCTACTGATTCTACCAGTGACACCAAATGATAGACTGAACCAGTGATACAGGGCTCCACGTGGGCAAGACGTAAACCTCCAGTCGTCTAATACGCGCGCGTCGCCGGTCAGGTCTTGGCATTTCTCGAGTGAAAACGAACCTTATTGTGTGCTAGTGTTTGTTTTATTAATATTTGACGCCTGACCGCAATGAACAGGGGATATAATGTCTTCCGCTTGAAAGTGGGAAGGCCCCTGGCCACTTGGGTTTGACTTTGAGCGACGCGACACGTTGACATAACGACGGATCTTCCCACAATTAGGCGCAACATATTATATCCCATTATATTGCAGCCCGTCCTTCATTTATTGTTGTGAGAGTAAAGTGCGGTTTTTAGAAGATAATTTTACAACTGTTACCACAATAGTGATGAATGATAAGTGTCATACCTAAACAGCTGACAGACGATAAGACGTACGACCAGATGACTACTGGTACTGAGAAACCAGTGAACCTCACTGATTAAATCAGTGCCGGAACTCCACTGAATGAACCAGTGAACCTCACTGATTAAATCAGTGCGGGAACTCCACTGAATGAACCAGTGAATTCTCACTGATTGTCAGTGACACACTTCTGGTTGCTTCAACCAGTGAGATTTCACTGGAAATGAGTGAGATTTCACTGGTTCATTTTAAGACAGCAGAAGTGTGAAGGATCATTCAATGTCGATTGAGCTAACGTTTGCTTCCCTTAAATCACCGGGATTGAAGTCAGGCACAGAGGGTTTATTTTCGCTTGCTAAGACGGTGTCATTTCCACTTTAGCATACCGTTGGCGCATTTTGAGCCAAGACATTCCCGACACACATACTATCCGGTTGTCCAACTCGCGCGGGAGCGACGTTCATCCGAAGGCAAAATGCGGAACTACACGGAAAAAATTTATCCGTGAAGAAGTCACGAACTCGTAGCTAGGTCTCGGATACGAGATAAAAAATGAAACATTACATCCTTATTTCTATGAGAAATATATGGATAAATTTCGAAGTTTCTTACGAACAGTTCGAATTTCCTACGAATAGTTCCTGAAAATTTCAGACTGAAATATAAAGAGGAAAAATTTTATTTGTGCGATTTAATTTTATATTAATTTATAAATTCGCAACTCAGAAGATTCGAACCCTCAAAGACTGCTGACTCACAAGTTTCTAAACATAAACCAGGAGTGCGTAAACACGCGCAGCCATCAAGGCCAAACAAAATTTGTATCAATATTTCTAGCCACTCATCCGACGAGCTCGAGGCACACATACGAGCGCACACACGCACCGCGCATTTGGGAGATTGTGTGTGTGGGCCACGTACAGGCGAACTTAGTTTCGAGTTCCCAGATTTGTCGGGCAAGCTGGTGAGTGCTCTGAGAATCTATTCCCAATCACTCGTAATATTTTTGTAATTATTCACGTAAAAAAAAAGTGATAAACCGTTTTAGAATTTTCACATCGAGTTCGTCAATCTTTCTCAAAGTTCGCAGGTTATTTACGAAAATACGTAAATATCCGATGAATTTTTGTCATATCCGAGACCTAGCTAATAGTTCGTGACTTTTGTACGGATAAATTTTTTCCGTGTAAGAGTGCTTTATTACCACCTATGTCACTCTTGCGGTATTTGCCCTGATACCACTTCTTCAAACGCTCCAAGGGAGATACGAGTAGAGTCAATTGTCGAGAATAAGAAGTGTCGAATATACTGGAACTACATATTCGCAACAATTGTCTCTGTCGTGCACTCGAGGACTGAAATAGTTCTCCTTGACTTCGAGAAACGAACTATGTTCGTTATCGAATTTTCGTTACCAGTCGACAACAACATTACAGCCAAGCAGAAAGAAAAGGAAGGCAGGTAAAAAAATCTTGTAAGGTAGTTACGACGGTTTTACCCAGAATATTCTGTTCATCTAGTCATCCTGATCATCGCTGTTCTTGGAGTTGCCAATCCTTCACTGGTTCGTAGCCTGAAGAGTATCCCGGCGTGTCGACGAAATGCCGAAACACTTGCGGGGAAAATGCAAAAAGCGGTCATCCTTGGGTTGCTCTCTGTCCTCAGAGTGCACGAGGCTTTTACTGGACCGTCGTATTAAGTCTGTCACACAATGTAACCACCTATCTCACGGTCGTGAGACGTGGTTAAATCGAAAACTGTACCGCGATTACGCCGGGAGCGGGTGCCATTTGCTAGAATGGCACCTGTCCCCGGTGAAAACCAGCGGTTGTCTTTATGATATTTGTAAATCATTTTTAATCGTATTTAATTGTCTTGAATCCTACAGAATGCAAGTACATAGGTTCATCTGTACCAGAATTGACATGAATTCACCCCCCTCACATTCTAATAAATTCACCAGAATTTAGTTCTATTCAGTGAAATGAATGCTCTTTGCTGAATTAAGGCGAATTCGCATGAATTAACTTGAACTTACAATTAGTTTAATTTGCCTTGAATTATCTGTAATTCATATGAATTTCGCTGCATTCATTTGAGTTATGCAGAATTAGTAAAGAAAAAATCAGCTTAATTCGAATGAATTCAACCTAATCCAAATTACTTCAATTGAGTTATAGTAAATTAAAGTGAATTTCACATATTTCAGTTGAAGTCAAATAAATTAAAGGGAATTCTACCGAATTTAGCAAAGAATTGATTTTCGCTGAATAGTTAAATTCAATTTCTATTAACTGATCTTAATTCCCTTCATATTCTCTTGATTTCCTTACACATCGATTTTTTCGAAATTCCTTCACTATATGAACATTTTCTTGCATGTTCTTATATTCCTCGAGTCCTGTTTAAAGTATGTGAATTCCATAATTCGCTTGAGTGCAAGGTCATAGCCAAAACATTTTTTTGGGTGGTGATTTGCGACAGGGAAGAATTTCGGAGGGGGGGGGGGATTTGCAGCGCACACTCAGGAAAGTATATATAGCATGTGATCTTTTAAATTCCTTGAGTTATCTTGAAGTCCTTGAGTCTCTTGAATTTTGTTTATTCTCTTATAGTTTCTGAATTACATTGGAATTTAGAATTATTGCGGATCTCGGGCATTGCTCGCAGTGGACTTGGCGTAAATCCAGACAGCCTAAACGTAAACAGTCAGTGGCGTGTAAAGCATTTCATAATATTACACAATATACGCGTGTGACTACCCGCGCACTGCTCCTTTGTCCCTACGCTGCTGGTGTTTACGCACATTTGAGCAACCTCCTCTCGAACCCGAGGGGCTCTACTCTCAGCCCAAAACCGCCGCGGCAGCAATTCTCGGAACGACTTACACTCGGACGCCTTAATTCCAAGTTCCAGTGTACTTTGATTTTTCTCAAATTTTGTTTATTCTCTTGTATTTTCCGAATTATTTTAAATTATCTTGAATTCCCTGAATTTTTTTTAATTTTTGTGAATTCCTTTAACTCTGAAATTCCTTGAATTCCTAGATTTCAGTAAAATTAATTTTTCGAGAATTCATTGAAATTATAAAATAATGGAATAACTTTTAAGGCACTCTCTGATTGTGAGAAATATTTTCTTATGGCACTACTATACGTTTTTTGGAATTTTATTAATAAAAAAATACAACTATGAAAACATTTTTTAAAAAAGTTCTAATATAATCCCTATTTACCCTTTTTGACCAAAATTAGGTCAAAAAGGGTAAATAGGGATTATATTAACTTGACAGCAAAAACTAAAATCTGAAACAGATTGATTAAATGTCAAACTGGAATTTTAATTGACAATAATGTTTCAAGTGCACAGGTGGAGTTAGAAAGGGATTGAAAAGGGAGTGAAAATATGGAGAGGGTGTCGCTAAGTGGAAAGTAAACTCGCTTAATAGCAGCGGCCAGAGGAACTTAACTCATTTACTTGCGCTTCTATCGATGAAATCGAGACTGGGGCGGTGATTAAATGACATTAATGGCAGATATCAGGGTCGAATAGAAACGTAGCCCGAAGTCTGAACGCGTAAACCAAGTTCTGATTGGTCCGCAGACACCCAGATGTTTATTGGCAAGACCTCAATGTTTAGCACGTCTAATATAACTAGGATACCCTTACGAAACGAGCTTACGTTATGGGGTCGTTAACCCCATTCGTGCGTAAAAGAGCGCCAAGGTACACGAGACGAGCTCAACCACGTGGCTAACTTCCGATCTCAGAACGTAAACGATTCCGCCGTAAATCAACTTTACAAGAAAATTATTGGAAAATCGAGTAATATCAGCTGTATTGCCTTTTTATCCATTACCTCAGAAAGCATTTGATTGCGGTGCAGTATGATATGGCTAGAGCGCTTTTAAAATTTGAATTTTATATCCTTCAACTATCAAATTTTATGTTTCTTAGTGACCAATACAGTAACAGCTAGTTAAAGTCATATTTAAACAAATATATAGAATAGCTGCGGTCAAAACTACAAAAAGACTAACGCTATTTGAAGTATTGATTTAAATAGGAGATCAATGATTCAAATAGCTAGAAATGAGTCACTGATTTAAATCAATAATAAGAATTTTTACTGAAAATCAGTGAAATCTCACTGATTTAAATTTAGAGCGTGCGTAAGCCGTAAGAGGCGATTCACTACGGAATCGTGCATATTCTGTCTTTTTTTTATTTTTCGTGTCTGCTTCCATTCAACTTTTCTTTCTGTCTTACCTCAGCCCTTCACCCCCTCTCTTCGTCTCATAAGGAATCAAAAGAAATCATTTTGAACTATGACCTTGAGCCTTTCATCTGGAATTTGTTATACACCTGAACTTTGACCAACAAACTTTTATTTGTAACCTTTGACACATGACGTCTCAATTTGAACCGCTGAGTGCGCTAACCCCATACGTTTGACAAATGATCTCTGACCACTCACCTTGGACCTCTGACCTTTGAATTTTTACCTCTGATCTCTCAGTTTTGTCCTCTCACCTTTGAAATCTTACCTTTCCCGCTCCCCTCTCTCGTCCTTTTCACACGGCGAGTATTGGTACGTTCATATACGTTACGAAACCCAACTTGATGGAGCTTGCTGCCATGCCGCCCCACAGTGGGGTGAAATCGGGAAACGAGGTTCAAAATGACATTTAGAAGGCAATTGTGCACCGACTTTAGATTTTTGTGTTGTTGAAAAATTCAGGACTAAATTTTTTTTTCAAATAGTGAGAGTAGATTTTTTATTTTGTTGTTTCTTTAATTTTTATGTTAATGCAAACAACGAAAAAAATGTTGATTTTTTGAATTTCATTTTTTATCTTCTAGACAAAATTTTTCTTATACTTCGTGCCACTTGAATATAATGCATAGGGGCATAAGAAATATAACAAAATTGTTAACTTTCAAAGGTAATTGTTATAAACAAATTGAATTAAATACTTGACATCAAGGGTTATTCGTCTTTAAAGTATATTTCTGTTCTGACATCGCTTGCTTTCATCGTTAGGATGATACGTAGCCATTAAAATTTAAGATTAAATGTTATTCATTCATTTATAAACAAATTATATAAACAAATGCACATTTTGGGCGATTTTAAGCGAAAATAAACCGTTTTTTCGCTGACCTTGCTATAATTATATTGCCAATAATGTTTTCAGGAAAATTGTTTGTCTCCCATCAATATTTGTTTATTTTATAAACAAATGTACATTTTCGGCGTTTTTAAGCGAAAAGAAATCGTTTTTTCTTCTCACCTTGCTGAAATTATATGGCCAATGATGTTTTTTGAAAAAATTTTGCCACTCATCAATATTTACTCATTTTATAAACAAATTCACATTTTGGGGTTTTTTAAGCGAAAAGAAATCGTTTTTTCTTCTGACCTTGCTGAAATTATATTGCCAATAATGTTTTCTAACAAAATTTCGCCATGCATTAATATTTGCTTATTATATAAATAAATTATATGAATAAATTCACATATAAGTCGTTTTTAAGCGAAAAGATATCGTTTTTTCTTCTGATCTTGTTGAAGTTATGTGGTCAATGATGAATGTGTATTTCTTCTTTCAAATTTTTTATAAATTTCATAAATTCTATTGTTTGGCAAGAGTTCATGTAAAAAACATTGCCATAAACGGCGAAAAAACTCAGGGTAATATAGCACTCTGATTCATGAGAGGCAAGGGGACTCACGATAAAAAAGCACCCTGATTCTTCTACTTATTGTGATATGTATATCACAAGTAGCTAGCGGCGCCGGAACTGATTACGAATATGGTCATAAAAATGTCAAAAAAAAAATCAAGGTAAAAACTTTAAAAACCCAGGTTTTTAAAAAGAAAGATGTTATGTTTACAACATTTTTTAAAACCTCGTGTACTGATGTATTTCGATGCGTTCATTACGAACATGGACATGAAAATACCTGCAAATATAATTTTGAATGTTAAAACTTGAAAAAATTACGTTTTTTTGCGAAATGTAAACACTATCGGTACCGGTGGAAAGCATATTTAAAGCATACTTTCCAATATCTCGTGGGGGACGGGAAGGCACCCCTGTGACTGGGCACAGAAATAATGCTGGTCAAATCCCTACCCTCTTTCCAACGTTTCTTCGGGGGCGGGAAGGCACCCCTGTAACTGGTCACAAAAATAATGTTGGTAAAATCCCTACCCCTTTCCATCGAATCGTGGGGGGGAGGCACCCCTCTGAAATAATGTTGGTCAAATTCCTACCCCTTTCCAACGTCTCGTGGGGGCGGAAAAGCACCTCTGTGACTCGTTACAGAAATAATGTTGGTTAAACACCTACCCCTTTCCAACGGCTCATGGGGGTGGGTAGGCACGCCTGTGACTGGTCACAGAAATAATGACGCGTTATTCAAAATTTATATTAGTGTTTTAGGCTGTGACGTCAACTATCAAGATGACCGATACCGTGGGTCAATAAATAACGCTAGACACATGGGAGGAAGCTTCATTATTAAAAATTTGTTCGTAAAAAATAATTTTTTATCGTAAGCGTTTCTTGATATTTTTTATTTTTTTAAATCTATTCAATCAAGTAATAAAATCGATAATTTTTCATTCTTATTATGAGAAATTTTCGTAATTTAAATGAATAATCGGTTATTGAATTACCCCCTTTTCTATGTGTAGATTCAAGTGAATTACACTAAGTTCAAAAAGAAAATTTAAAGTGAATCTAAATTTAAAATGAATTCCAATACATTTAATAAGGTGAATTTAACTAAATTCGCTTTTTTATTTCAATTCAAATTAACATTACTAGAAATTTACATTAATTCACTGGAACTTCTCTTCGAATTTAGTAAAATTTATTACACTTGAATTTGCTTGAATTTACTACAGAATTTAGTTCCACTCAGTGAAAGTAATTCCTCCTGCTGAATTTAGTAGCTTTCATTTAGATTTATTAGAATTGAGTACAATTTAGTAAAATTTATTTATTTATACGAGTAGAATGAAAGTGCAGAGTTCGTCAAAGCTGGATACATATGTCACAAAGGAGTTTCAGTGCAAATTCAACTAATGTAATCATTGTTTTAATTAGCACTTTCTATTCGAGGCTAGAAGGCTCTTTCAATGCGGACAGCTTTTCAAATAGAGGCAGGGATGTAAACCAGAGCACTGTGCTATGGGGCTTAATTAAGGGTCGTTGTTTCGGTTTAAGCATTCATTGCGACACTGTTTACCAGCCAAATACTACAAGAGCTTCTGGAAGAGCGTTATAAAAGAACAGAAATGCCATTGTCGTGGTTACGTACAAAACTTTGTTATTAGTGCGACATATAAAAGTTGCCTACAGGACATTAATCACGATCAACAATAAATGTATAATAAAGTTTACATCTCTTTTAAGCAATTTGCAAAACTTTCACGACATTGCTAAAAGGGCGGGAAGCTACACTTTTATAGCAGAGAAAACTGTTACATTTTGTTATGTAAGTACGTTATAGACAGAAAAATTCGTTATCTCTTCCATCAAAAGAAGTTTGTAAGGCTTTTTATTCGCGGACATAAATATTCTAGAAATGTAGACAGAAGCAAGCAATCTAAAGAATATTTTATAAATCTTTGTCGGACATTTCAGAATCAAGATTTTTTTTATTAGTGTCTCTTAACGCGCACATGCACCACCTAGTTGTGAAGATAATCATTGACTATGCCCACTAGTTACTTCCAGTAATCAAATTCATTAGTCACTTCTTATAATCGGGCTTTTTAGTGACGTCAAGTGATAAAGTTAGTCTAGGACTACGCCTCCTATTTAGCCACTAGCTGTGCCCAGTAGTAATTTCCAATAACCACACCTAGTAATGACAGCTTTTGCAACGCATACTAATTATTCTCAAAGAGTTAACTTTGCAAAAGCCCCTCCAAAAGAGCTGTGCATTTTTGTAATTTACTCTTAAAAGAAAAATCGCATGAAAACGCAGCTTATACCATGATAAAGCTTACATTATTGCGTTTAAGACAAGTCCTTATTTGTTTATGTAAAAAAATTGATAAAAACGAAATTTTAATATATTAATAAACAGCCATACCATGCTGAAAAAAACCAGTTCTCGTCAGATCACTGAAGTTAAGCAGCGTTGGGCGCGGTTAGTACTTGGATGGGTGACCATTCGAGAAAACTGAGTGCTGTTGGCACATCGTGGGTTGGTGAGCCCACACTTGTAGTTATTTACTACAAGAAACTATCCACCTAGAAACACTACCCGAATGGGGTAGTGTCACGCCTAAGGTGGGTAAACCTGGAAGTACCACCATGCCCAATCAATGTATGCCCTATGCCAGAATTAAGGGCTCATTTAAGGCTAATTTATTACCCAAAAGCCAAATTTTGGGCTCTGCATTTAAAAAAAAAATGCATGGTACTGCCAGCTTTACGTCAAGCTAGCAGTACCATGGTAGAAATATTTGTTAAATGAACTTTTTTCTTCCACAGGAATTGAGGGCTCATTTAAGGCTCTTAAATGACCTCCGGCGCAATTTTTAAAAAACAACCCCCATCACAGAAAAACTACCCTAAAAAATAAATATGCACTAATTAAAAAAGTGAGTACATCAGAATTAAGGGCTCATTTTAGGCTCTCCAACGTCCTCAAAATCAATTTTCCAAAACCATCCATTAACATTCAAAAACTACCCCTTATCCAAAAGTACTCACAAAGTGCAAGAAAAAGTATTGCATCAGTTTGGAATATTTTTTAGTTGTCCGGAAACATCAAAAACTATTTCAGAAACCACCCCTAAAACTCGAAAACCACCCCGTGAAAGAATTTGACATTAAACTGAGAATGAAGTATATTAGCAGTTTTTCCTTTTCTTGGACCGTGCACAAACAGGGTATACCCTATGCCAGAATTAAGGGCTCATTTAAGGCTAATTTAATACCCAAAAGCCAAATTTTGGGCTCTGAATTTTTTTTTAAAAATACATGGTACTGCCAGCTTTACGTCAAGCTAGCAGTACCATGGTAGAAATATTTGTTAAATTTACTTTTTTCTTTCACAGGAATTGAGGGCTCATTTAAGGCTCTTAAATGACCTCCGGCGCAATTTTTTAAAAACAACCCCTATCACAGAAAAACTACCCTAAAAAATAAATATGCACTAATTAAAAAAGTGAGTACAGCAGAATTAAGGTCTTATTTTAGGCTCTCCAACGTCCTCAAAATCAACTTTCCAAAACCATCCCTTAACATTCAAAAACTACCCCTTATCCAAAAGTACTTACAAAGTGCAAGAAAAAGTATTGCATCAGTTTGGAATATTTTTTAGTTGTCCGGAAACATCAAAAACTATTTCAGAAACCACCCCTCAAACTCGAAAACCACCCCGTGAAAGAATTTGGTATTAAAATGAGAATTAAGTATATTAGCAGTTTTTCCTTTTCTTGGACCGTGCACAAACAGGGTATACCTTATACCAGAATTAAGGGCTCATTTAAGGCTAATTTAATACCCAAAAGCCAAATTTTGGGCTCTGAATTTTTTTTTTAAAATGCATGGTACTGCCAGCTTTACGTCAAGCTAGCAGTACCATGGTATAAATATTTGTTAAATTTACTTTTTTCTTTCACAGGAATTGAGGGCTCATTTAAGGCTCTTAAATGTCCTCCGGCGCAATTTTTTAAAAACAACCCCTATCACAGAAAAACTACCCTAAAAAATAAATATGCACTAATTAAAAAAGTGAGTACAGCAGAATTAAGGTCTTATTTTAGGCTCTCCAACGTCCTCAAAATCAATTTTCCAAAACCATCCCTTAACATTCAAAAACTACCCCTTACCCAAAAGTACTCACAAAGTGCAAGAAAAAGTATTGCATCAGTTTGAAATATTTTTTAATTGCCCGGAAACATCAAAAACTATTCCAGAAACCACCCCTAAAACTCGAAAACCACCTTGTGAAAGAATTTGATATTAAACTGAGAATTAAGTATATTAGCAGTTTTTTCCTTTTCTTGGACCGTGCACAAACAGGGTATACCCTATGCCAGAATTGAGGGCATTTTTTTTTTAATGCAGAGCCCAAAATTTGGCTTTTGGGTATTAAATTAGCCTTAAATGAGCCCTTAATTCTGGCATATGGTAATTAGTAGTGCTTTATTTGTTTGAGAATCATCTGATTCATACAAATAGGTTACAGTTCAATTCTATAACTGTTATTCTAATTAATAAAGACAAAAACTAAAATTAAAGGTTGATGGTAAACATTACCCCAGCGGAGATAAACCGTACTTACAACGAAAACAAATTTAAAAAACCTTAAAGTATACTATTAATTATAATGCTCATTCGTAAAATTTACTAACAAACGTAGTAATTTTTTTGATAGAATTATTTTCAGGGTTATCTGACATATTCAGCCAGGCATTTCTTATCTCACACATATCCCTACTTTCGCTTATACATGAAAATCTTACAGTATTAAAAAATTGACATTCTACTAAAAGGTGATACACAGGTTCTGTATTAAAACAATTCTCATGACAGTAGATATGTAACCATCAACATTCAAACTGCAGGATTTATTCTTGATTATAAGTCCAGGTATGAACTTATTTATTAACCTTAATTGCGCTATAATTCTGATAAAACCGAGTGGTGTTCTTGACAGAGTTAAATATTTCTGAGGTCCTTCTCGTAAGGTTAATTGAGGATAAAGTATTAAAGCAGAGGACGAGTGGGCTCTCTGTAAATCTTCTAGATATAATATTTTATCATAAGCTCTTATCCATGCCGATTTATTCTTTTCTAGAGAGGCAAGAGAAAGTAATTCCCAATCGCCCTCTATCCCGATTTTTTTAAATATACTTCTAACCTGGCGTTCCCAATTGTATTTCTCTAGGGTTGACAAATCATCTTTTAATCTATCCAGTTCTCTTAACCTTAAATAACATTTTTTTTGGGTATCGATCGTCAGACATGTTGAGAATTTTCTCTATCCAATTGAGAATTGACCCAAAAACTCTAACTGCAAGTTGGGATGCACCTATTTCTAATCTAATAGCACATCCAGCAGTATTTTGTGGAACATTCAGGATTCTCTTATAAAAAGTGGTTTGAATTTTTTCTATAAAATCTAAATACCTGAGACTCCATATATGCGCACCATACATTAAAACGCTGGATACAAGACTATCGAAAAGTCGAACAATAGGGTTCCATGAGTTAAGTTTTAATATGTGAATCAGAGAAATCGTTGATCCTACAGCGAGGTTAGATTTACGAACAGCTTCATCTTTCGCCCGGACAAAAAGTGCAGATTGAGTGAATGGGGTGCCCAGATAGATATAACTTTTGACAATATCAATTTCGGAGGTTCCGTACATAAAAGGTGGGTATTTTGTGTTATGGCCATGACCTCCCTTTCTGTAGATCACTATTTTTGTTTTTTCTATGTTGACTTCAAGCTCATTTATCCTACAGTAATCCAATAATCCTTCAAGAATCTTACGCATTCCAACCAGGGAGTCCGCAAAGAAAGCCAAATCGTCGGCGTAAGCTAAGAGCAATATTTCCAACAAATGGTCTATTGATACACCTCTGATACCTCTGGCATACATAAATTCTTGTAAATCAGCAATTAAAAATGTGAACATTGTTGGACTTAGAACCTCCCCCTGCATGACTCCTTTCGTTAAATCTACCGACCCGGAGACCCTTACCCAAAAGTACTCACAAAGTGCAAGAAAAAGTATTGCATCAGTTTGGAATATTTTTTAGTTGTCCGAAAACATCTAAAATTATTTCAGAAACCACCCCTAAAACTCGAAAACCACCCCGTGAAAGAATTTGACATTAAACTGAGAATGAAGTATATTAGCAGTTTTTCTTTTTATTGGACCGTGCGCAAACAGTGTATGTCCTATGCCAGAATTAAGGGCTCATTGAGGGCTTATTCAATACCCAAAAGCAAAATTTTGGTCTCTGCATTTAAAAAACAAATGCATGGTACTGCCAGCTTTACGTCAAGCTAGCAGTACCATGCATTTTTTTTAAATTAAGAGCCAAAATTTGGCTTTTGGGTATTAAATTAGCTTTAAATGAGCCCTTAATTCTGGCATAGGACATACCCTGTTTGTGCACGGTCCAAGAAAAGGAAAAACTGCTAATATACTTCATTCTCAGTTTAATGTCAAATTATTTCACGGGGTGGTTTTCGAGTTTTAGGGGTGGTTTCTGAAATAATTTTTGATGTTTCCGGACAACTAAAAAATATTCCCAACTGATGCAATACTTTTTCTTGCAGTTTGTGAATACTTTTGGATAAGGGGTAGTTTTTGAATGTTAAGGGATGGTTTTGGAAAATTGATTTTGAGGACGTTGGAGAGCCTGAAATGAGCCCTTAATTCTGATGTACTCACTTTTTTAATTAGTGCATATTTACTTTTTAGGGTAGTTTTTCTGTGATAGGGGTTGTTTTTAAAAAATTGCGCCGAAGGTCATTTAAGAGCCTTAAATGAGCACTCAATTCCTGTGAAAGAAAAAAGTTAATTTAACAAATATTTCTACCATGGTACTGCTAGCTTGACGTAAAGCCGGCAGTACCATGCATTTTTTTTTTAAAATGCAGAGCCCAAAATTTGGCTTTTGGGTATTAAATTAGCCTTAAATGAGCCCTTAATTCTGGCATAGGGCATACATTGATTGGGCATGGTGGTACTTCCAGGTTTACCCACTTTCACGCCTACCCTGAAAGGGAAATGGCTTAATGGTATACATACAATAAAAATTAACGTAGAATGCATTTGAAGATGACTTTGCTATCTCTCGTAATATACGTAGTAGAGAGTTATATTTCAGCTTAAATTGCTTGGAATATTTGAATAAATGCAATTGAATAATAAGGAGGAACAACAAACTTGAAACCTATTAGTTAATAGCAAATAATCCTGGAAGTCCGATTAATGGTAGTGTGGTTGAGAGGACACAGCGGCATACCATAGCCAAAGGGTCATCGAAAGTCAAACAACGACAGAGTTACACGAAAAAACCACGGTTTTCATATTTTCGCGAAGGATACTTTTGAAACCAATTTTTGTACATAAGCAAATGAGGACTTGTCTTAAGTGCAATAAAGTAAGCTTCATCACGGTATAAGTTGAGTTTCCACGCGATTTTTCTTTGACGAGTAATTTACAAAAATGTACAGCTGTTTTGAAGGGGCCTTCGTAAAGTGAACGGACACGCTCACTGTACACATCCAACAGTTACTTCCTTACCTCAAAGACTCATACACGTCCCTTACAAAAAAATTATTGGTAAGTATTGAATCCAATATTTACTGATACTTTTGTGTTAAGGGGCCTTTAAAAGTACGCCCAGATATCAGAGCTTAGGAATATCACTGGCTATTAAACACAGAAAAAAACTGGGGTTTCACTAAAGTTGCGGCTCAAATAAAAGCTGGTATCCTTTAGAACTTGAGCTCCAATAGATACCTGTAGAGAGCCAAAAGGGTTCCTGTAGAGCGCACTTTTAAAGAACAAACTGGAGGCGCATTCGCAAACCAACCGCTTGCAAAGTAGGGCTGGTAAGTTAGGGATCGATTTACAGCTATCGACCGATGACTTGAGACGAAAAGTTTCTTGCATATGAATATGCCTTTATGTTGCAACTTTGCTACATAACCTGCAAATTGTATTTATGAAGTCATTATATCTACTTAAATTGCGGTAATATTTTGTACTTTCATTATCTACATTAAGTTATGTCCATCAGAGTTCGATTACATGTGTGCTTTAAGGTAAAAATTATGATATTAATTAAACAAAATGTCGAAGTGGGCAAAGCGAAAAAAAGGTTCCTTATAAATAGGCTCAAGTACAATAGGGATCCCTTAGAACACCAACTTAGGTATCATTTAGAGCTCATTTATCGTTTTGGGTTCCTTTTCAGCAAGTGGGGTTCATTTATGTTGCAGTTCCTTTGGAACCAAAAATGGGTTCTGATGGAAACCCTAGTTTTTTCTGTGTAAACTTTCCTTCTCACATCTTTAGAAACAGTTCCTACCAGGTATTGGAATTAGTCCAGTTATCATGTCGGGAAAACAGAAAACTCTATTGAATAACTTCCACGTGAACCATTTTTTTTATTTTCGACGAAAGTTATGGCCCTCAAAAGTTTGCCCATTTTCACCCGATTTCGCTATAATTGAAGGTTTTCACGAGTAGCTCGTTCCCAATGTTTTACACTATGAGTATAATAATATATTATGTGGCATGCGTGTGAACGAGATGTTTTCGGGCGAGGATGATTTTTGTCCCGAGAGACGACGGCGAGCCGAAGACGAAGGTGAAGGTGAGCCAATGTTGAGGTGAAAAAATACAGCCAAACAGAAAAGGAGATCTAAACTAGAAATGAGAACATCATTTTACTATATATTTTGATGAGCTGAAAACATATCTGACGCCAATTACGTGCAATTAGGACAATACACCCGAACCTTTAACCTTCAAAAGTTCCAATATACCAACTGTAAGGTTAATTTATTGTTTTTCAAGAAGAAGCTACGCATAATAATTCATTTTTTCGCAAAAGAAAAAACGATTTTCCCAGGCACCACTTCCCTTTTTTCAAGATTTCCCCGGGCATCTATTTCCCTCTATCTATTCAAAGTTTCCCATAGGAATCTCTTCCCCGGTCATCTCTTCCCCCAAACATGAAAAAGTCCCTCCGGTCAAGGATTAATGGGGCACATCCTCCTACGGTACAATATCAATATAAGTATCGGGTCGGGGTTTCATCGGGCATCTCCTTATCACACAATGACATGGGCGGGCAAGTCTTTCCCGGGCATTTATTTCCCAGATAAATATTAGGTCCTGCATACAGTGGGATGGACGGGCAAGCCTTCCCCGGACAAACCCATGAAGAAATTATCCTACTTAGTCGTACTTAAAAAGAGGCCTTGACAAGGCCCTGCCCAGTATGATTTGGATAACATCTAGACACAAATTATATTGAAATTTCGTTTTTATGGGGTGTTGGCGATACTTGCCCCAAGTCTGTTTTTCACTAGAGATACTTTGTTCCGCCACACTGTTAAAAATAGTATTAAATTTAAAATACCAACGTATATTAAAATTAATATCTCAAGTATATGAAATCGCTATTTATAGGTACGTATTTATTAAATTTTATATACATTCATGATAATCGCTCAGATAATTCCATTTTACACAAAATCAAAATAAGATTAGCAGTAATTTTCGATTCTTAATAATAAAATACGATATCTTCTACCAGTTAACCAAAAACAAAATTGGATTTCAAGTCAAAAAGTGCAATTACGCAAATAAATGACAGACCTAACCTACAATCAACTGTACTCACATTAAATTTCTACCATTCAGGGCAAATTTTGGAAAGAGTTCCACATGTACGTTGCACTTTGATCATAAAAACGAATTCATTTGACGAATTCTAGATTATTACTTCAATTGCGAATATTTGATAAGATTTAAAGAAATAAAAGCACTTTGAGTGTTCAAGCACGCTACTATACCGACCTGTATATTATATTTAATATAAAGTGTACAGCTATTAATGTTTTAATGTATATTAAATTTCAACTACCGTGTATGCAAATGACTTCATATACATTTGTATTAAATTTAATACAGATTTTTCCAACAGTGCACACTTCTAACCACACCTAGTAAATTTTTCTCAACTTTTGTATTATACTTTTATGTTTATTAAAATTAAAATAATATTCCCATTAAAGTGATATTTTAATTAAAAGATTGACAACATAAATAAGAAAACAGCATTACAAAACTTATCTTAGAGAAAGTTGCACACAAAGTTAAAATTCCTTCATATAACCACATTATTTATTCATTTGGCGTCGTACGTAAGGGGACTCCTAAACGAAGTAAGAATAATTATGCATTCCCAAGCGATGTTGGTTATTTTACTAGCTTAAATGAGAGAACATCATTGTTCAAGACAAAAAGTGAATGAGTTATATTAATTTGATTCTTTGTCCTGGGAATCTTTTCCTCAGGGAGCAATTATGTCCTACACACTGTGGCATCAACGGGAAAGTCTCCCCTCCCCCTCGGGATTCCTCGAATGGGGGAGGGAGTCACCGAACTCATACCAAATAGTCAAATACACGAGCATGGTGGACATACATTCATGTATACGAGTCTAAATAAGAGATGCTTGGGAAAGACTTGCCCGTCAATGTGTCATTATCACAGAAAAAACTGGGGTTTCTATTAGAACCAATTTTTGGTTCCAAAGGAGCTGCAACAAAAAGGAACCTCTCTTGCTGAAAAGGAACCCAAAATGATAAATGGTTTCTAAATGAACCCAAAGTATGGATTCATATGGATTCAAATGGTTCTAATAGAGCCTTTTTGTCACTACGGCCTTGACTCACTTAAAAGATTTTACAAGTTAATGATGCACATTTTGCTTTATTATTCGAATTAAATAATATTGCACTGGGAAAAATTTAATGAAGAAACTAAAATCATAGACATTAAAAATTCTTGAAAGGAAGATATGGCAGATGAAGTGTGACAGTTTTTAAGCTTATGTTGAAAATCCAATGTTTTCCACTGCGCATGCACAAGAAGCGCGGGACTATTTGAAATGATATAATATACACTTGCAATATTAGGTTAATAATACATTTTTTCAAGAAGCTAAGTACTTCTATAATTCAATTTAATTTGTTTTAAAAAAGAATAAAAACCGTTTGTTAATATTTATCTGTATGACTATTCATATTATTTATTGATTTCAAAAAGGCCCGCGCTTCTCGACACATGCGCAGTTGAAAACGTCGGCCCCCGCCGATGGCCATCTATCAGATATGAAAGAACTAAAAAGGAACCCTCAATAAGAGTTCCTTTAGAGCCTAAGTTCTAAATGATCCCAAGTTTTACTTGAGCCGCAACATCACTGATCCCTCAGTTTTTTCTGTGATGTGAAGAAGACATATTCGAAGAAACCGCGATGATATTTTTTTCGCAATTCATGAAGACTTTCAATTGCGCATCGAAACTGCTGTAGGTGCAAAGCCCTACCAAAATCTTCGGATTGCATCCAATTGCATTCAACAGCATTGAGAGAAATTCTGTTTCGCATTCAATCACATTTACTAGAATCGATGCATATTCGAACTGTCACATTAACACGCATTGAATGCGAAATCTTTTACTTTCGTATTCAGGCATATTCAAGATTTAGACGTTATATGCTACTGTACTGGCCAAAAGCAGGTATCGTAAAGCGACTTTCTCATGTCCGTGGCGGGCGAAAAATTATATTCTACCTGCAATACTTTCGGATAGAGATGCATTCGGACGGGATATTGCGATATTTGAACACAGTTTTTTATACTGGAAAGCAAGTGTAAGAAACTAGCGAGGTTCCCTTTTTTTCATGGGATCGTCCTCGTCTTTCCTCAGCATGTGCTTCCAAGAAAGACGAGGACGGTCCCATGAAAAAAGGCACCACGCTGATTTTTTATACTTGCTTTCCAGTATAAAAAACTGTCTTCAAATATCGCAATTTGCACCAAGAGAAAAAGAACCACATAATTCTTTCAAATTGTAAATAATTAAAAAAAGTTCAACTGACCTCTAATTTGAATCACTTCATTATCTTCATTGGAACTGAAGATAGTACAGTTGTATATTTATGTACAAAAAACGAACAATTTGTTATATTCTGCTATTTTTTCAACGGCAATTTATTTAGAAATGATCAAGGTAACACCATAAATTTTTTCAGATTTTTCCTATTATTTTTTCAATAAAAAACAATGTCCCAAAGTTCACTTTTTTAAAAGTTGTCAAATTTTCCTACTTTTAAACAGATTCTCGGGTCTATAAGCCATACAAATTTTTTTGGAATATTCGTTTCAGGCTCCTTAACGTACAAAATTTTGACTATTAAAATGATACTTTCATTCATTGAGCTACCATTTTTGCTTCACTTACTTTTTTAACGTCAAAGCCAGAGGGCTCGAATTTTCTCGCCGATAGTAGTTATTTTTTTAGTTTTGTGGGGAATTTTTTCGTTTTGTTTTCTATATAACGTAGCGCAAGATTTTTAGGACCGTTTTCCTGAAATTTCAAAGTTTTCTGGTTCTAGCCCTCATGTTATTTAATCGAATATTTATTGAATCGAAAATATGCGATGACTGTACAAAATCAAGCTGTCTCGAAACATATTTTAAATAAATAAAAAAAGTAGCAAAGAAGTCATATTTTAAAACAGTTTTCGATCAATATTATATTAAATAAAATATGATCGAATCGTACTTGAGTCCTTTAACATCTTTTTTCGTATATAATAAAATTTGAAATATTTATTATCAGGGATTAAAGTTTTCTTGATATTCAAAAAATAATGACGGATTTATTGTTGAACTATTCTAGAATAAGATAGATAATAACTTTTGGGTTAATATCCGTTAAGAAAAGTAGATGGGACTCTCGAGTTTACAGATATCAATCACGAAGTGTAACGTGGAAAGAAATTGAGGCTCGGGAAGCGTAAAAGTGATGGAAATCGATTTGAAATTGGAAAGAGGTTAATTCCTTTTTCCGCCTCGCACATTGCTGCCTTCCCTTTAAATCGCGAGCCAATCATTGGTTCAACTCGGGAATTTAATTCTGCAAGTGCAAGACTGCTTGCAATTTGTGTGCACAAACAAGCAAGTCTACTCCCCTGTGGATCTCGAGTAATCACCACGGGAGCAACCTGGAAGATCTTTGCTCCACATATGGGGCATAATTTCTGAAGTGTAGGGTAAGGAGGGGCAGCGCCGACCAGTTAACAGTCAATGATTTTTTTAAAGTTAATAAGATGTGGAATTGATCCATTTTTTCCCCATTTCGAGTCCTACATTATTGTACATCATAATTCTATAAGTAACAATTATATGAATGAAACAATGATTTAATAATTGAATTATTTCTGACAAGCTGTATTTCGTCGGCTTTGCCCCACACCGGAGGGCAAAGCCAACCGCAGCTTTTTATGAAAATCAAAACATCTGAAGAGTGGAAAACATGATGT
>CAKNYM010050337.1:121476-160014 GCA_932195095.1 Andricus curvator
TACAATTGGGCCAATTTTTAGCCCGATCGGACAACTTTCATTTTCGAGGTGGGTACACTTCAGAAATTATACCCCATAGAATCTGCTTGGATGCAACAATTGTTGGCTTTGTCCCATAGCGACGGAAGTGCTTTTCATTCTACCACGGCAAAGCAAGATTTGCGGCATAATGCATTACGCTGTGAGGATATATGACCAGGCTTGAAACAGAAATAGTTCTCATTGTATAAATTCCATTTAAACTAAATTACTGGAACAATTGCCAGCTTGTCAACATCAAATGTTGGTATAGAGTTGAATTTCACAATTCATTTTTCCATTAATCGTGCTCAGCCGTCACTTCCAATAACCACACTTATTAGTCACTTCCATAAACCACGCTCATTAGATTCACCAATTGATCAATGTTTACTAACAGCAGTTAATAGGCACGCCTATTAATCACAGCCATTCAGAGACCATGCCTTCTTAACACACCTAAGAGACACGCCCATTGCACTCGGAAACCGGCAATATGTCTTTCTCTGCAGCCGTGTTTATCCCTTCAGCACTTCCCATTCCTCCTCGTCTAGTCTAGACAACCGTGTCCCTCTCCCCCTTATGATCCCCCATGCCGTAACCTACTATAACTATTCACTCATAACCCCTACCCCTGCCATCTTCCTCATCTACCGCCTTGCCTTTCCTTCTACTCCTTTCTCTACCCTTTTCTCGTCCCCACTTCTTTACCCTATACTCCTTCAAACCTATCTTATATGTAACTTTCCCCATACCCTCAACCTCCTTATCACTCCCACCCTATTTCGTCATCCGCTCTTTTTGCTACCTCTTGCCGTAACCCAACACGCCCTTTCCATTTATATATTCTACCTTTCCAATCTGCCCTCCTTCCTTTCCGTCCATTCCTTGATATTTTCAATTTCTCCCGCTTCACCCTGTAATCCTTTAACCCTCTTAATGCTGTCTTATAACCCCTTTCCTCTAACCTCATATATTCCACCCCCTACCTTCTCCCCTCTCTCCTTTTCTTTCTTCTTAAATACCCATTAGTCACTTCAGAGATCCTGGCTCATTAGTGACTTTAATTGAATCACTTCTACGGACGAAAAGGAAACAAACACGGTTAATAATCACACCCAGTTATACTGCCCAGTAGTCATTTCTAAAAACAACGCCCGCCAATCACATCACTGCACTACTGCTGAGGAGTTTCATTCAAAAACCACGCCTTCTTAACACATTTACGAGTAACGCCCATTGTACATGGTAATCGCCACCCCCACCTCGTCTTTCTACACCCGCTTAACCTCTTTTACACGGAAAAAATTTATCCGTAAAAAAGTCACGAACTAGTAGCTAGGTCTCGGATATGAGAAAAATTCATCGGATATTGATGTACTTTCGTAAATAATCTGCGAACTTTGAGAAAGAATTGAGGAACTCGATGTGAACATTCTAAAACGGTTCATCACTTTTTTTACGTAAATAATTACGAAAATATTACGAGTGATTGGGAAAAGATTTTCAGAGCACTCACGAGCTTGCCGACAAATCTGGGAACTGGAAAGTAGGTTCGCCTGTACCTGGCCCGCACACGCGCTCGCCCAAACGCACGATGCGTGTGTTCGCTCGTATGTGTGCTTCGAGTTGGTCGGATGAGTAAATAGAAGTTTTATAATACCTATATTGTTTGGCCTCGATGGCTGCGCGTGTTTACGCACTTCTGGTTTATGTTTAGAAACTGGTGAGTCAGCAGTCTTTGAAGGTTCGAATCCTCTGAGTTGCGAATTTATAAATTAATATAAATTAAATCGCACAAATGAAATTTTTCCTCCTTATATTTCAGGAACTGTCCGTAGGAAATTCGAACTGTTCGTAAAAAAACTTCGAAATTTATCCATATATTTCTCATTGAAATAAGGATGTAATGTTTAATTGTGTTATCTCGTATCCGAGACCTAGCTACAGGGCCGCATTTAGTATGGGGCCAGCGGGGCCATGGCCCCAGTGCCCCCACCAATGCGGAATAAATTGAAATTAGCAAGAGCATCGGCTCCTACTTCGATGACCGTTTTTTCTTTTTTTTTCAGAAGCCAGCCTCTGGTTTAAGGGCCTCCATATTTTAACGGGCCCTAGGGTCCCCACAACCCTAAATGCCTAGCTACAAGTTCGTGACTTTTTTACGGACAAATTTTTTCCGTGTATTCCTCCTCTATCTCACGTCATATCTCTTATCATTTATCCTCCCCCTTACCGTAATCCACTACCTCCAATTACCCATAACCTTTATACAGCTACTACCCTAAAACGTAAAAATACAGGATACGTTGTCGCTGAGGTTGATTTTTCCATTGTCAGGTATAAGAAAATAATCCAAGACCACAAAATCAGTTACGTATATTTATTTCTTTTAAGGCAGTACAAGGCTGTGTACTCCTTCTATACAGAAAAAAAACTAGGGACTTAATTTTGCTTCAGGTGATTTTCTTACAAACTCCTTTTGAACTTCAGAATTATTATGTTCGCTCTCTTGATCAATGTAAAAACTGAAAAACAATTTAGTTGCTTTCCAGATTCTTATTGCTCATATGAACCACTTATGGTTCAATTTTGTTTTAGTTCTCATTTTTTTGTGTTTGTTTTAGTACATTTTGACGCCGTTTTTCGTTCAAAATGAAAGTTTTTTCTGTGCACCATTCCTCTTTACCTCCTTATCTTTTCATCTACTCCTTCCCCTTATTCACCTCTCTACTCCCTTTCCTGCTAAATTTTTTGTTTTCAACTCATCCATCTGAACCTTCACTCTTTTCCTTCTACCCTAATGCCCATTCCCACCCTATGTATGTCCTCCCCTCTCTCCACTTAGTTGTTTCCTAGACCTACCTAGCTCATTAGTGACTTCAAAGTTACCCACTTCAAGTATTCGTTTATACTGAAATTCAACAAAAAACAGAGGAATAAAATAATTCAATTCAGTTCAAAGTGAATTTTAGAAAATAATAGAGCTCAGAATTAAAAATTTGATAATATTTCCATTTATTCAAAATTAATGCATTTCAAAACTAATTCTAAAACTTAGGCACAATACTCAATTGCATACATTGAAGACAAAACGCCTTAAATTATTTATCAAAATCCGACTCAATTCGAATTAGAAATTTCAGTTTTGTACTAAATTATTTTAATGAGATTCAGTAACCATGACATCTGAAATTGCAGCAGTGACAATGGTCAATAAATCTCTTAATTGGTATTTTCCCCAATTTACGAACGTTTCTAGGATTTATGAGAGTTTCTGATGGTAGTCCGGAATTACAAGTACGCACGACACTAAACGTCAATGGGACTTTGCATTCAACAGTACGCCCTATAGGAGTGGATAATATAACTGCAGTGCCATTGAATCGTGTTATTTATAAGTGGGTTCATTTTCAACGAGACCATCGATATTCCAACGACCGTTCTCCAATCGATACCTTGCACTCGCTATGGGAAATGACAGGAAAAATAAAAATAAAATGACTTACTCCCCCCAAGCTATTTCGTCGAGCGTGGATGAAGGATCGTGTATAATGCGAAGTGAATTGAGAGAAAAAGGAAGTAGTTTCTTGAAAGTTCCCTCGGCGCTCAATTTACCGACTACAATTATCCCCAGGCCTGGAAAATTGATTGCAAATTCATTCCTCAGTACTTTTCTCCTTAATTAGTATGTAAAAATTCCTACATACTGTTAGAAATTTCTGTAGGAATTTTCAGAGACGCGTCACTAAAGCTTTATGCAGAAACCGTTTCTAAATTTTCCTAAACTGTAACAGAAATTTCAGCAACGATAACTGCATAACGCTTCAGTCACATGTTTCAGAAAATTCTGTTACAGTTTAGGAATTTTCAGTTACTGTAACTGAAAATTTCAAGAGGTTAAAAAAGTTTTTTCGGTTCATAATTTTAATATAAAATATGTAGTCTATATTTGCCATGAAAATATAAATAGTAAGAAAATATGAGTGAAGTTAATACAAACAACTTCTCATGTATTTATGTTATAATAGTACGTATACTCATTGCATCAAATACATGATTGAAGCCCATCTTTTATGATGAGAAGTTTTTTTTTCAAATTTGATTCATTGAGTATATTATATAAAATAGATATATAAGTAGTTATTTGCAAAGAAACTTCGCTCGTATATAGTCTTACTATAATTTATATTTTCAAGACAAATAGACACTGCAAATTTATATTAAAATTAATGAACCAAACAAAATATCTGTTCCTTGAGCTACGTTGTAAATCAATAAATGAGAGCAATGAGAGATAGAACGATTAAAAATTACACACTTAACCTATCTAGCCAGGAGAGCGCGCATGATTTCACGTACGTAGCGGACTCACCATCCAATTGAAATCTGGACCAAATCGAATAAAGCTTGGATCAAACTGATTAAAACCTGGATCAAATCCTTTTCAATATTGAATTATTGCACTTCATTTTGCACTTCACTTCCGCTGATTACCACTGAACCATCATGCTTTGTCTCCTGCGATCGAGATGCAACGAGTACGCATACAACTGCGCACTTCTTTCGGTTATAACTTACATTTCTGTTACCATTTAGGAATTTTAAGAAACTATTTGTAATTTTCAGATACCGTTTCTGAAGTTTAATAAAAATTTAGTAAATTTACTATAAAATTTACTGAATTTCGTTTTCAGCAAACTAATTTCGTAAATTTCAGTTTCTTCAGTATCTTAATTGTGTCGGAATTTTCCGAACATTTCTAACAGTATGAAAACAAAAATGGTTAAACACGAAATTACCTGAAATTACTCAGGATCCACTGTGAAATCACATGAAATCAGTTGCTATCACTTAAAATTATTTTTCATGTGTGTATTCACCTGCAGTCACTTACGATCACTCTGCTGTCACTCTGAAATTACCTACTAACACGTGAAATCAAGTGAAATCAAGTTCATTCACGTGCAATCCATTTGTAATCACTCCATGCTAACACTCTGAAATCACCTGCCATTCCGCGAAATTCAGTGCAATCACACGCAATCACTTGTGATCCTATGCATCCACCTGCAATTATCTTAAATCCCTCTAAAATCATCTATCATCACGTGAAATTAGGTGCAATCAAGTAAAAATACATGCAAACACGTACAATCAAGTGCATTTAACTGAAAACCCTCTGCAATCATTCAGCAGTTATTCTGAAATCAACTGCAATCACTTGTAATTACGTATATTCACTTGACATCATGTGCATTCACCTGCAATCCCTTCGTAATGACTGAAGTATTATGAAGTGACATTTTATTACGTGAAATCAAGTGCAATTACATGTAATCCCCTGAAATCGCATGTCGTCACGTAATATCAAGTGAAATCAAGTTACATGAAGTACAATCAAGTGCAACCAACTGCAGCCACATAAAATCACTTTAATTCGTATAAATTTAAATGTCATTACACTGGAACTTGGATTTAATCAGTCCGGATTCACGTCGTTCCGAGAATTGATGCCGCTCCGGTTTCATGATGAGGAAAGCCGCGGGGTTAAACGGGAGGTGCACCTCATTCAAGCGTGAAAAACGGCAGGAGGGCCACACTTAGCGTTTCAGTTGCATCAGGTTGCGCCATGCGTCCAAATCCAATAAAAATGACTCCATCAGCCCTGCCTGCTTACGTTTGGATGGTCTTGATTTAGGTTGAAGGCCACTGCAAGCCATATCCGAAACCGTTCTTAATTCCAAGTTCCAGTGTATGTACATTTTCCTGAATTAGCTGACAATGACATGTATAAAAAGTTACAAATTTTTGTTGGGTAGACATTTTTGATTGAATTTTTCTTCATTTGCATAAATGAAAATTCTTTTGCCAATTGTTCCTTAATGGCAAATTTTGCAATTATCTACATTATCTGCAATCGGCATAGACAGAGAGAGACAAGCAAACCGAGTGAGGGCGGGCAGGGGGAAGGAATGGTTCATTTTTTTTAGTTATATTTGCAAAATAAAGGTTTGCGAAAGAATTGTGTGAGAGTGAAAACAAAATTTAATGAAAATGTGCTTCTGTTTATTTTTCTTGCACGAACAGCCTGTTGGAGTTTTCCTTGGTTGCACATAATGTACGTTACCCGTGATTGCGATGAATCGATAGTGCTGTCACGTACCTCATACAACTTCTATTAGATTTAGAGTTACGTTTGTCATGAAATGTCACAAGCACGCAAGGATAGTGTCAATCTGATTCTTGATCATTGCAATGATTTGCAGGTGTTTGCAGGTTGTCAGAACACGAATGTTTCCGGGTTATAAAAACTATGATTTGATGAATATCACAGGGATTAGACATTAATAGTAAAATTATCCTTTTCAATTAAAAATTTCTGAATGGAAAATGTTGAGGTAATTTCATCTATTAATGCAAATCTTGCACACGAATATTTTCATTGTGTGTTGCTTTATAGCGAGCTCGAATGAAGTTGAATAAGAAAACAAGAATTACAGTATCTCATTCGAGAATAAAATTGCTCTGGGAGGATGCCTTTAGAAATAACCACGGAAACTTATCTCTTTATGTAAATGTTGAATGAAATTAGATAACCAAGGGCCCAGAGACGAATATCGATAAGATTCATGTTCGTTTTCTGAAAAAGGTAGCAGGATATTCTTCTTTAAGAGCGACTCAAAAAGATATTAAGTCCATAGAAATTTTAAAGCATTAGCAGGAAAGAGATGTAGTTCTTATTTAAATATAAAATAAGACGAGTTATGAATTTTTTAGTTTTCTCAAAGAAAATTGTACAAGTATATTTTGACAGAGCTCAATTTGAAATAGATAATTTAGAGATTTTCAAGCCTCAAAGTAAAAAGAAAGTTCAACAAATTTTGGACATTAAATAGGTATATTTTTAAAATTTACAAGTAACTTTTAACATAAAAAGAGACATTTTTACCCCCTTAACTTTGAATCCAGTTTTTTATCCATATGTTTAGTGTAAAATAATGGTTGACAATTCATTTAGATCTGTAAAAAACTGAATTGTTGGGAAAAAAATATCACAAATCGTCAAGGTTTATTTGTTTGAAGCAAGTTAAAGAAATTACAACGCATCAGAGCCCAAAAATTTGAGTAAGTCAACGAAAGGTTTTCGGATTATCAAAAAAGAGTCAGATTAGATTTTGTACTACAAAAGTTTTCTTCTTTTTTTATGAATTATTTGCATTCGTCCTAAAATCCTTTAAATTCTCTTGAATTTCTCATGAATTAAATGAACTTCAGTAAAGTGAAATTCTGGGTTGATTATTTTGACTTGATCTTTCATTTAGTTGATTTTTTTGGATAAAGTTTCGAAAAGAGGGTACCTTCGAATAATTTAAAACTCAGTATTTTAAATAAAGGTGCTAGAGCATAAAAAATACATCTTTTATGTTCAGTACTTCTTTCCTCTGAAACCATTATTTTACGAGAAAAATTAAATGCTCCAAAATTGAGGCGTACCCGTAGCTAATGAGCAGAGCTGAAAGGGGGGAGATTCTTTGATGGAATTCACCCTCGCCCACCGTTACTCTCCTTCTTTAACTTTTCCCTGCTAACTACAGGTATTATTTTCATTGTTAGAAAGTAGTTCCCCCCCCCCCCCCCACGAGACACTGGAAAGGGGTCAGGGTGTGACTTAAAGGGGACATATCATCTCACGCATGCGGCAAGTCTCTCGGCGGCAGGTCACACATGCGGCATGTCTCATCTGCAGCATGTCATAACTGCGGCATCTCTAGCGGCTTCTCTCCCGCGCGGCATTTCTCACAGTGAAATTGACATTTTTGCGGCATCCCCCATCGCACTCCTGTGACTGGCCAAAGAAATAATGTTGGTCAAACCCCTACCTTTTTTCCAACGTCTCGTGGGGGGCGGGAAGGCACCGCTGTGACTGGTCACACTTTCTAGTTCTCTTGCGTTTTCATCTTACTTTTAATGACAATTCATTATAAGGTAGGGTTACCAGACGCGCTGATTTGTCAGCAAATGTGCTGATTTTTTACCCTTGGCGCTGATGTACTGATTTTTCATGAAATGTGCTGATTTTTACCCGAAACGGTGATTTTTTGTACATATTTTCGTTTTTTTAGATGCGGTTTGAAAAATTTTTGCCCTGTAACAAAATGTCAAATAAGGAATCGTAATTAATCTTTTACTAATTTCCAGCTGACTCAGCTCAGCACTATTTCGTCTATTTTCCAGTTTGACATGATCAATGTTTATTTGCCTGATTCGTCGAATCGGATTATTTTTTTTTTTAATGGCGTTTGGCTAGGTGAGATTTGGTTACCTACTTGCTCTGTGTATGTGGGGGGGGGGGAGTGCATACGGACATGTGTTGATTTTTCACGATACCCATCTGGTAACCCTATTATAAGGAGTTAGAGGGGTGGGGGGTAGATTGGTGTAAATATAGGTTGACGGTTGGGTGCGGTTTGGGAAATGAAGGGGATAGTGGCTTATGGGAAAGGAGAGAGAGGAAATGTAGAGGGGAGAGAAAAGGATGGTGATAAGAGAAGAAGAGGTACAAGGTCATAGGGGTGAGGGTGGGAGGTGGGGTGAGAATAGATAAGATGAGAAAGGGTGGGGACAGTCTTACATATTACAGAGAGAGAGACACTACTTCCGCGTAGGCTACAAAATCCTTTCTGTAGGAAGAATTTTATCTATAAACATAAGAAAATAGAAGTCAAAATGATTCTTTAAATGTAATTGAAACAATAATTGATTGAAGCAAAATCAAAGCTATTGTGATTTTTAAACTTTCAGAGAACGCGAGCAGATGGTGTAGGCAAAATGGCACTTGGGAAAACTATACAAACTATACACAGTGTCTCAATGTACTTCCGACAATGGAAGCGGGAGTGGAAATTACGACGATGATTTACACCATCGGTTACAGTCTCTCACTCATTTCCCTCATCGTTGCTGTATCTATATTTTTATACTACAAGTGAGTATGCATAAATATTAAAAATAAATAGTTCCAAAATTAACTATAGTCATTTGATTTTCTATTGTTCTATTGTTTTACCTTTAAAAAAAAGGAGATAGAAAAAATGCTAACAATATTTTTTTCTCTTCATTGGTGTATATATGCACAAATAAAGTGAAAAATATCGTTGGTGCTAGACGTAGAATAGCTATAGCATTTTAATTCTCAACTAAAATTCAGCAATGAAATTAATTTATTGGCTCTTCGGGTTCCGTTTGGAATCCTATCCGGAAAAGTGCAGTCTGATTTATTGAAAGACAGGAAGTTGAAGATAATATAAAGTTGCATTTTCAAAGAGTTCACAAAATTCAATACAGATACAGTATAATCTATAAAATGTCACGTATTTTCTTGCTATTTCACCAAGTATGTTTATAGCCGAGCTGAAATCATTTTATATTTTCAGTTATGGTTCGCTATGCTCGTATAATTTTACTGCATTTCATCCCTAGAACGATGGAGGAATACCTCATCAACTATTCAAGTTTATATTGCTATTGATTAATACTTTTATTATCCAGGAGCTGTTACTTATCATTCCTCATTTTCATACTCTTTCAGTTTTGTCTATTTAATCTAACTTTTAATTAACCATCTATCTTTTTTCTAGATAAATATTCGTTCTGTTATCTGTAATTATAAAATACTGCGCTTTGTTTGTGAAAAGCTGTGTGGGTTTCTTCGACTGTTAATCACGACTGGGGAAAAAACCGTTCTCGGAAAAAATTTAATTTCTTTTGATATGTATAAGTCAAATGTTAAAACACTTTTTCTAAAAATATGTTTCAGGGAACTTAGGTGTCTCAGAAATAATATTCACACGCATCTGATGCTCACTTACATCCTGGCAGATTTCATGTGGATTTTAACGACCATAATGCAGGTAACATTCTTTGAAGCAATTTAAAATTGTATCTCTTTTTGAAATAAGTCTAAAGACCTATTCGTTCCGTATGTACACAAAGCATATAAGGCATCTGCTTTCCTTGTCGCATTATAACCGCCTTATACTACTGCAGAGGTCGCGAAACCGCCCGCCACGCCGGCACCGCAGGGATATCTTCACGCCAGAAGTCGGCCCTTCACTACTATCCGTTCACGATAGGAAGGCTCCTCCAAAACAGCTGCACATTTTTGTAATTTACTCGTAAGAAAAAAATTGTATAAAAATACAGCTTATACCATGATAAAGCGTAGTTTATTGCGCTTAAGACAAGTCCCATTTGTTTATCTACAAAAATTGGTTTGGAAAATATCCTTGGCGAAAAGATGAAAACCGTGCTTTTTTCGCGTCACTCTGTCCTTGCTTGACTTTCGATGACGACATCTTTGAACTGAACAATGTAAAAAATTTGAAAAAAAATCAAATCGATGCATTAATATTTTGACTATACATAGGTGAAAACAAAATTGCAATATATTAATAACAATTAACGTAAAATTAATTTGAACATGACTATGCTATCTCTCGTAATATACGCAGTAGAGAGTTATATTTTGTCTTAAATGGCTTGGAAAATTTCAACAAATAGAATCGAATAAAAATTAGGTATAGCAATCTTAAAACCTATTAATTAATAACAAATAATCCTGGAAGAATGACGAATAGTAGTGTGGGTGTGAGGAGACTATGGCTATGGGATACCATAGCTAAAGGGTCACCTCAGGGGGTCTGCTCATTCATCAAGTTCTGAAAAGAGGAAAAAGATACTTTGATTTCCAATGGCAACTTTTCGTGCAGTAGCTACCTTTTTTCAATGAACAGACCCGTCAGCTATGGATCCCGCTGTGTCCTCACACCCACACTACTATTCGTCGGTCTTCCAGGATTATTTGTTATTGATTAATAGGTTTCAAGATTGTCATTCCTAATTATTATTCGATTGTATGTGTTGAAATTTTCCAAGCAGTTTAAGCCAAAATGTAACTCTCTACTACGTATATTACCAGAGATAGCATAGTCATTTTTAAAATCATTTTACATTAATTGTTATTAATATATTGCAATTTTGTTTTCACGTATATAGTGAAAATATGAAAGAATCTACATGATTTTTTTCAAATTTTTTACGCTGTTCATTTCAAAGATGTCGTCACCGAAAGTCAACCAAGGACAGAGTGACACGAAAAAAACACAGTTTTTACCTTTTCCCGAAGGATATTTTCCAAGCCAATTTTTGTGCATAAACAAATGGGGACGTGTCTTAAGCGCGATAAAGTGAGCTTCATCATAGTATAAGCTACGTTTTTATGCGATTTTTTTTATTACGAGCAGTAGTAGTAGTAGTAGTAGTAGTAGTAGTAGTAGTAGTAGTAGTAGTAGTAGTAGTAGTAGTAGTAGTAGTAGTAGTAGTAGTAGTAGTAGTAGTATAGTATACCATTAAGCCATTTCCCTTTCAGGGTAGGCGTGACACTGCCCGATTCGGGTAGTGTTTCTAGGTGGATAGTTTCTTGTAGTAAATAACTACAAGTGTGGGCTCACCACACCCACGATGGTCCAACAGCACGCAGTATTCTCGAATGGTCACCCATCCAAGTACTAACCGCGCCCAACGCTGCTTAACTTCAGTGATCGGACGAGAACTGGTTTTTTTCAGCGTGGTATGGCCGTTGCAGTAAATTACGATTAATTACGAGTAAATCACAAAAATGTGCAGCTGTTTTGGAGGGGCCTTCCTAACGTGAACGGATAGTAGCGTCCGTGCTCCTAGCGGCCCCGGAACCTTTAGTCTCAGCCGCGATCTCCTGTCGTTTTCAATACAATGTGGTCAAAGTCTGCACACACTAATTGCATAGTCATATTCTGTTTTAACAATTTATTTCGTGAAGGGGTGTTTCGTAGGTGAACATACTAATACACTATTTTATACACATTTTTTCTTACCACCGCCACCTATCATCAACCCCTCTACCATTATCCCTCTATACCACTCTTGCTCCTCCCCTAAACTTACTTATTCCTTAACTTATGTCCTCCTATGTTTTCTAGCCCCTTCTGCCACCCTCTCCCCTATTCCCTTTTCTATACACTTCTCCACCTCTCACCATATCAGCCCTCTCATAATTCCCCCTCCCCCTTCATTATTCTTTCATTACATCCATTAGCATCCGTACCTTTTGCTCGTCCACCCTTTTCCTTATGTCTTACTTTTGAAAGTATATTTTCCTTCCCCTATCACACATTTCTATTTATTAACCACCTATCTTTTTCAGCAATCCATTCTATCAAATCAAATTTCCCTTGTTCTTTGGTTCATCTTTTGGATTTTTGATAAAAATGTCCTCCTTGTACTCCTTACTCCTTTATTTTCAATTTCTATTGTGACAACCTTTCCTGGCTTTCCTCCTTTTCATTCCTGTTACTCTATTCTATTTCGACATAGAGCCATCAAGTTGATTACAACACCTTCTGCTTTCCGCAACTTCTTGTTGAATATATTTAGTTCCCTCGTAAGTTTTTATTTCTCCTCTTTCGATTGCTGCTCCATTTCCCCTTTTTTTCATTCTTCTATCCTCTTGACACATGAACCCCTGCCACTTTTCTTTCATTTGCCACATGCCCGAACTCTTTAAAGTGTTTTGTAGCTTTGCTCTCACACTGACCCTCTATAAATTCCTTCTGATTTTTGTTGTCTTTCATTTTACATATCTCCTTTAAATTTTTATTCGTATGCACATTTATTCACAATATAACAACCCACAAAATCGATTTTGGAACTTTTGAAACCCCATCAGAAGACATTTTTAATGATCTTAAAAAATTGATATTTAGAGTTGGTCAAAAAAAGTTGGCCAATAAAAGCATATGTGCCGTCAATACTTTCTAGTTTAAGTTTCTCTTTTAAATAGCATGGAGAGATGAAAAAAATTTTGAAATGAAATTATACAATGAAGGTCGAAAAAATGGACTTCTCTATTGGTAGATGGTAAATGAATTATGAATTCCTAATGACTTTTTAATTTAAATTCCCATTAACCTTATTAGCAAACATATACTATCTCGGCTTCTGATTTCCATTCAAATTATAGAAAAAATGGAAAATGGAAAAGCCATGACTCCATAGAAAAATATAATTTAATTATTTTAAATCCTGGGAAAATTTGTGTTTCGTTATAAACGGACAATTGTGGTATAAAAAAGTCAATAGTGTCCGACTGTATTTCAGTTTCCGATGAAATAAACATTTTTCCAGAATTTTAACTATTTTTTCCCTTTATTTCACTCATGGTTTTCGATTTCAAAAGGTGCACGATTTTTCTATTTACCGAGTTTGCTCAAATTTTCAGGATCTAAATATTTCCAATTACCAAATTAATAATTTTTCATACAAAACACCCCGATAAAAGTAGCCATCATACATATTTTTCCGCATGCCCAAATATATTAGTAAAACTGCAAATATTGTCGAGTTGATTTTAGAGTAAAAGGAGAATTTATCGCTGAAAGTAATTACCGTTCCTGCAGTTCCGACGTAGAGTTAATCGGGCTGATATATTTAATAATAAGTTATCGACAAAGCGTTATGTTATATCGACAACGTCGGTGAATAAGCTGACACTGGACCAAAAAGTAATTACTGGGTTCAAAAGATGGATGTAGCGGACACCCAATGGGATGTACAAATAATAGTCTAAACTTTAGGTGGCAAGCAATAATCGAAATGTGAACTAATTGAACGATCGGATTGCAGATCTCGGTGCAACCGGATATTCCGACCTGCATCGCATTTTTCTCGTTGCTGCATTATTTTCAACTGACCAATTTTTTCTGGATGTTTGTGGAAGGTGAGTGTATCCAATAGTTCAAACGATTTTGGTATATAATCAAAGAGTATTTGTTAATCTCTCGATTTTTGGTTTATCCAATTTTCAGGATTGTACCTGTACCTGCTAGTAGTTCAGACTTTTACTGGTGACAATATCAAATTGAGGCTTTGTCTCGTGATTGGCTGGGGTAAGAGAGCAAAGATTTTCAATGTAAATTATAAAGGGTTTGTTTTAAGTTATTATTTTCAATAAATTTTTCGAGCGCTTTTTCATTTTGTTGAGTTTTAGACAGTCTTGTAAAATTTACTGAAAACTGTTTAAAGTTTCAATTATTTTATGAAAAATGACTCGTTACAATTACAGTTATCTTATAAACAACAAGTACCTGTATGTCCATTCTTTCATAACATTTAGACATTATAAAAAATTCTAAAATATCCTACAACATTATAAAATATTCTTAAACATTCTAAAGCCTTTTAAAACACCCTAAAACATGCTAAACAGAATAATACATAACTAAAAAGTCATAGAAAATCCAGAGTATTAGAGAATCTTCTTCAAAATTGTAGAATATTCTAAAATATTTTAATCCATAACAAAACATTCTAAAATATTCTAGAACATGCTAAAACACTCTAAAACAGAAGAATATGGAAAATTGTAGAATATTTCAGAGTACACAACAACATTCCAAGATCCAAAAATTAAAAACTTTCGAATTTATTGTTGTGGAATTTTCTATAATTCCCAGCAGAAATTGTTCATATCTGTATTGTCATCAAATCCTACTTGGTAAAGTGTCCAAACTGTTCAATTCTTAAAATAATTAACTTCTCATCGAATCAGTGTTTTTCAAAATAGATACGATTTTCCAGCCAGTAGTAAGCAATAGCATGAAAAATATCAATAAATAATTGATTCATTGTCACAGTCACTATCAATAAATATCGATAATTTTGGAGATGTGTTTTCTAAAATATACACTGAGAAAAATGGATTATACCCGGTAATAAAAAATATGTTACCGGATATAATCTTGGACTATTAACTATGGGACAGCGATCCAGATTATTAGAACTACAATCTATAGATATTAAGAAATAGATATTACAGGATAATATCTTGGATTATTGAACTTTATAATCTGAGAGAATAAAATCTATAATCCAAGATTTTAAAATCTAATATCCATATTAGAATCCTAGTCCATTAGATAACCTCAAATATATATAATAATTTTTGCAAACGTATTTATGAAGCTATACAAAATGTTGATAGACGAGCTCAGAAGTAGAACTGGAAACAAATTTCCATTTTTTAAACACACAATAAACAGGAAAGTGGCTATCATAAGACTACAAAAACGAAAGTAAAGGAGGCTATGTTTCTGTACTTGTACAAGTGGCAGTGATGTGTAATGAAAAGAAATATAAACATTTTCAAAATCTAAATCACGTGTAATTTAGCACTATTAATAATTTTATAACTTAATTATTACTTTTTTCAATGCGAACGGATGCATATGACACGCGCCACAATGCGACGTACCATCTGAGACTGCACAGACGCCTGCAGGATATTTTAAAATCTGAGATGATAAAGCTTAATGCCTAGAGATTATAAGAATTTAACATCTAGAGATTATATTTGGTAACATCTTCATATATTACAAAAATATGATAGATTATATGCCCTAATATACTTTTCTATACCGTGTGTTATTCTTTAATTCTATTATCCAGTTCGTATAATCCATTTTTCTCAGTGTAGATTTGCTTAAAAGTCAGAATTTAGAATGGTCGATGAATTTCTTACATATATTTTTGACTTATGACATAACGTCTCAGGAATAATATTACTTTGGAAAAAATTTTCCAGCTTACTATAATTAATATTCCACAAGGTTTCCCCCAAAAAAAATCTTTTCCGAATGTATCAGCTTTACCTGGGTTGAAAGTAATTGTAACGAGTTATTGCCCCACCACTGTTTAATATGATCTACTATCAAATCTTTCTGTTGTCGACTTCTGAGTTATCACTAATCTTAGCGAAGACTATATCCTTAAAGCAATAGGGATAACAAATGATGTTCATATCTGCTGTTTATAGGCGTGCCAATTCTTGTGACGGCCGTTTGGGGTATTGCCAAGTCCCTCGGGTCAAGCATATCCAGCCAGGGCAATCAGGTGAGATGGACGTTGTAAAAACCTCTATATTTAAGCCAATTACGATCCGTGTCACTAGCAGAAAAATTAACAGCCCTTACCTCTCTTTGTTGTTTCGCGTCTGTACAGTCCATAGTGTAATGTATGCACCCCATTGATCACGCCTGAAAGTCCCTATATAGCTTCGTTACGTGCATCCTTGATTTATATTATAGCAACTAAATTTATTTGTATGCCCTTAAATCAAAACCACATAGCCTACTGCGTTTAAGGTACATTATAATAACAATTTAACAGTTCTTAGAAAAATTATAATTTACAAAAATTGTTTATTTAACAAAGGATTCAAGTTAAAAAAGTACTAAAAAACTAGCCATAATCGGTTTAAGTCCTTTCGGAAAATTTCTTCTAGTTTTACACACTAAGAAAAAAATTAATTTCAGTAAAATTCGCGGAAAGGCACTTGTGATGTAGTTAGTATGGGGCACAGTGGGGGAAAAGCACCTTTTTTGGATAAAAATCATTCGACACTTGCGGATAAATAAGTCTATAGGTTACAATTTTTATCCGATTCAAAATTATTTTTTAATTGAAGCTGAATACATTTCTCGTTGATCCATATAAACAAGAATCGTATAGAAAAAATTTTATGTTTTCCGAAAAAAAAACATTATTTTAACCCGCATAAAATGGGTTCTTCTACTTGAAAATGTCAAATTTGAGTGTATTTTTATAAAATTTGTTTATAAAAGTAACGATTCTCAATTTTTGTCAATATTTTGTTACTAGATGAAACTTTTGTAATAAATTTCAGCAATTATAGTCAAAAATAATTTTCCTGCGCTAAAGTGGCACATTAGAGTAATTGATTATGAGATTTGTTTTATAACAATTAATGAACCCATCAAATTGATTATTTACGTACTGTAATTTCAAATGTATTGATTGTACTTGATATTCAGTTAGCCCAAAGTATTTTTTCTGGGTTAAAATAATGTTTTTTCTGAACATTACATTTTTGCTACGTTTCTTGTTGACATCGAATTTTGCAAAAACAAAAAATCAGCCTCAAGCCATCACTGCGGAATTTATTCAGCTTCAATTAGAAAGAGTCTAAATCTGATAAAAATTGTGACATGTAGACTGATTTGTCTCCAAAAATCGAATTCTGAACCACTGCACATGTGCGACAAGTCAATTCTTAACGGATTTTGATGTTCGTTTTTTTAAAGAATTGGCCGTAAGTCTTCCAGGCATAATGAGTTACTGCGGATATTTTACGTCATTTAAGAAAATTCTGTTAATTGACAAGAAAATTTAAACTTTTTTTGTATAACTTTTCAGTGTTACCATTTCTTTGAAGACTTTCAGATTCATAAAAACAGGCCATAAATCAATCTAATAATTAATTTAAAAATGTTGTCAGTAAAGTGTTATAAACAAACTTCACCATGATTAAATATTTGAAATCCATAGATTTTGTAAGAAATATGACATTATATTAATGTGCGATTACAATTAGTTTCGAACATCTGTTGTTATATTTTTGAAATTGACAAAAAAAATTTAATTATATGAATAATTTTTATAGAAAATTGAAAATTTTGACCATTTTTTTCATGAAAAGGCTTTCTAGTTGAAAAAAATTAGGTCAATTCATGAAAAAATGGTCAAAATGTGCATTTGTTTCCAAAAATTCTTTATATAACATTAACAGTTCTTGCCACTGAAAAATGTAATAGCAAGGAGTCTTTTGCAAGACATTTCGAGTTTATTCCGCAAAAAAATGAAGCCTATTCGTAAAAAAATATTCAAAATGTGCATTTGTTCACAAAAATTGTTTACATAATTATTACTTTTTGGTATTTTGAGAAATATGACACAATGAAAAAATGGTCGAAATGTACATTATTTTGTTTACAAAAATCGTGTAAATAATTTCTGAATGTAAAATTGCTGTCACGAAAAAATGACTTTTGTTAATTTGTTTGTTTATAAAATTGTGACAAGAAATTTGCTTTCTCTCACCCACTGAAAATTATTTTTAGTTAGTTACTACATTGATTCATGTATTTTCTTCCTGAATTTGAAAGACTTGAAAGAAATGGTATCATTCAAAAGTTAGACAAAAAACTTTTGACTTTATTGTTCAATAAACAATTTTGCTTTACTCGGAGTAAAATATTCGCAGTAGCACGTTACAGTCGAAGGACTTAAGGCCATTTCTAAAAAAAACATCAAAATCCGTTAGAAATTGACATGTCAGGCGATTTGAGCCAGACAAGGTGGGGCTTCCGACAGTGTGGGGTCTTCTTTTGGCAAACAAAAATAATAAGCAATATGAAAAAAGTCTGAAAAGAATCAAATTTGTTTAATAAACACTTTTTATAATTTTAGACTATTTTGTCATAACAAAAGTTTTAACACGCTAAGTAATTTGCTTTAGTGTCTGATGGTTCGGATTCCACCTTAAACTGAGCGCAAGTCATCGTCCGTGAAACATAAAAAAAATATACATAAATCAAAGCTTTTGAAAGTTTTTAAAATTATTGTATCTTTGTAATCCCGAAATATTCCATCGCAGTTTGCTGGAATCTCTTGAAATATTGAAAATTCTTGAAATATTTTTAATTTCCGAATTTATGCGGATCCTGTGAAATATATTTTTTTTTATTCTGAAAACTATCAAAATACCTCGAAATCTTCGAAAATATGTCTTTTAAAAGCCGTTGAAATCGGACGAATCAAATGAAATTCCGTAAAATCCTTCGGAATCTCGTGAAAACTTTTCAGTTTGGTTAAGTCTTTTGAAATTTTGGATATTTTGAATTCATCTTTTAAAATATCTTCAAATTAAATACCTTAAGCTCTGAAAGTATTATTAAATTTTTTAACTGCTTTGAAAAATTCCTTGAATTGTTCTTAAAATTTGAAATTCTATAAAATAATTTAAAATATCGTGAAATCCTTAATACTCTTTTAAATCTTTTAAATTATTTTTAAACTTCTTAAAATTCTATGATATTCTTTGCAATAACATGAAATATTTTTCAATCTTTGAACTTCTATGAAATTCATTGAAATAATAATGAAATATTTTGGAATCGCTTTAAATCTTTTAAATTCTCTTAAAATCTCATGCGATTTCTTGAAATATTTGGATATCCTGTGAAATATTTTGAATTCTTTCAAAATTTCTTGGAATATTTTGGAATTTTGTGAAATTCCTTCAAATCTTTAAAATAATCGTCATTTGCCCGAATGAATATAGTCGTCAAAATCATTGATGTAGTTTCCCGAAACTTCAGATTCGATATGCATTCGATATTCAAAAAAAGGATTTCAATTGGTAAAACTATTCAAATCCGGATTATTTTAGATATTTGACTCTTATTTATATAAAAGCGGCGAGGTAAGCGAATGGGAACCTACTTTTCCTACTTTTCCACTAGCGGAAAAAGTAGAAATCACTATAAAACCCGACAGCAAATTTTAAGAATATAACCACAGAATAATATAGTATCTCTAAAAAGGAGAAGTAATAGAAAAAGTTACATTCCAGTTTCCTCTGTTATAATTTAAAATTCAAGAGAAACAAGTCAGTTTTAAAATGTCTCACGTTTTTTAAAATTGAAATTATCCAATTCGACACGTGCATTTTTGCACACATTTTCACAATTCCAATTTAGAACTTTTTCAATTTTTAATGTTCCCTCAATTCAAAATTTTACTAAATTCTGATCGTTCAAATGGATAATAGGTTAACTGTCCCAATTACGCCAATCTCACTTTATTCGACTATTATTTTTAATATATAATGAAATAAAAATATATTTTGTTGTTTTACTCTAAAGTAGGACATATTTTGTACATAAAAACAGTAACAAGTACCAAAACATGAAGCAATATACAACAATATTCAAAATTTAGATTAAATGTATGTTTGTACGTATTACTGCGGATGCACAAAAATTGGGTACGTATTACTGCGTCCCTCTTACTGTGGATTTTAGTTTTATATATGCGAGCGTATCACGAGTAAAAAGATGAATTAAGTGGGGGTTTCTTATGAACCATAATCTTATTATTGAAAAAGAAAATGATGGGATAATAGAAAATTGACTTTATGTTTAATCTAGGTCTTAAAATAAAATAACAGAGATGTGTACCTATTCCACCGTCCCTGTTACTGTGGAAATATAGGTTATATTTAAAAAATGAATTTAATTCATATACAAAATTATAAAAACTGAATAAACAACGTAACAATTTACCTAAATTTATCATTGACACCCGACTCTCGGTTTAACCTCATTTTCCAGGGATGCTGACAAGAACAATTTTAGCTAAATCGGGACTATCGAAACGTGAACAGTCAGGGCCGCCTGAACCGTTTCCAATTGGAATGCATAATATTGCGCAATATACTCGACTGAGTTCTGGCGCACTCCGGCCCTTCCGAGGCGGGAGTCGGAACCGTCTCTCGCCCCTTGAGCTGAGAAACTGCGTGAGCCAGCAGTTCTTGGAATTACTAAACCGAGAATGACTAAACCGAGAGTCGGGCGTACTTATAGTTTTTAATGTTCTAATTATTTTATTCTGAAAAGGGGAGACCGGCAATTGTCAGTTTTAGTTTTAGTTCATAATTTTTTGAATGAATGAATGAATGAATTATTAATATTATTTTTTATTAATTAATAATTAATTGAATTAAAGTTAAATAAATAAATAGTTGGAATACCATTTTGAAGGTTTATTAAATTAAAATAAACAATTATTAATTTATTAAAAATAATTAATTAATACCTAAGTATTAATTTGCTGAAGCAGTAATATGTAATTTTTTGTCGCTTTTGAGAAAATCGACTTTGAGATATTGAATAAGATTTTTGCTTCGGAAGTTACGAAATACAAATACTATATTGACTTGGATGATGGATTTTTGTTATTCAATTGACATTTTTTTTTGTTTCCAAAACCTCGATCATACATACTTCTAATTTTCAATATAATTGGTAAACATTATGAAAACAATTAATAACACACACACATATATATAATAAATTTGTTTGCAATAAAACATGATATAGTTGAAAAATTGAGTTTTTCCGCAAAAGATACATCAGAAAAATTATTATTTGCATAATAATAAGAATTTTGATTTTTTCGGCACAACTGCGACTCATTTTAACAATTTGCTGCACCATTCAAAATGTAATCGCGGCCATTATAATCGTTTAGCTGAATTAGATTTAATTTTTAAAGATTATTGCAAGGAATTAAACTCATAAGCATTTCAATAAATAAAAAAAAAAGTGCAGGCAGCGAGAATCGAAAACTCAACCTTCCGGCTATGAAACCGAAGCGCTACTGCCTGAGCTACTGGCCGATTTAAAGTCTGGTTCGCCAAATTCTATATCGCGTTAGGCGGATATTTCGAAGTCGATTTTCTCCAAAACGGCGAAAAATTGCACATTACTGCTTTGGAAAATTAATATTTAAGTAAAGAGCTTTCATTACAAAAATTATGAACCGAAACTAAAATTGGCAATTGCCAGTCTCCCCTTGTGGATACGAAGCATATAATGAGTACGGCAATAATTGGGACACCCACAATAATTGGAACATTTACGGTATATCAATTTATTTGATTTTAGTAATTGAAAATTAAAAGTAGATTATTTCCAATTTGACGCTAGGGAAACTAGATTAGTGATAGTCATTTTCAATTTTCACATGACCCAGATATTAATTTATTTTATTAACTAGCGTTTAAAAAAATTGTATTAGCCAATACTTTAATGAATTTAAACTTGAAAGTATCCAACTAGGATTTTTATAGTACATAGAAGAAAGCTGCTTGTAGAAAAAAGTATACATATATTTAAGGGAATTAAAATAATAATACTTTTACTGGTCAGTTTAATTGCAGCAGAATATAAAACGATGAATTATTCTATTTGCTATATAAGGGATTTAATTTAAATATTGAATAGGAATATGAATGTGCAGGAATGTTATATAGCGTGTCTCTTTCCTGCTTATTAATTCCTTCTAACCATACGCAGAGCTTTGCGTGCCAGAACATCGATCGTTCGAAAATCGAGCTGGAAACCAAATGTCGAGCATAAGAGTGCATTAAAAAGGGCGCAGGTTGCCATAAATAGTCTCTTATGGCTTTTCTACATGCGTTTGCAACACATACGGTACTTCGAGTTTCTTTTTTATATGGCCAATTTTATAACCAATTCAAAGGATATCATATAGCTCCCATATTTTATGAAAGCATTTTTCGACAAAGATTTAACAATTTATTTCACATAAATTTTACATTGATCTTCTTTAACAAGGGTCTCTTTCTGTCTTGCACCTTACAATTTCCGCTTTTTCAATAATAAACTCCGTACATAAATATATTTATATATCTTTTCATAGCTAAAAGCTAATAAAGCACAGCAATCAATTTTAGTCTCTCAACAAAGATGTACATAAAGGAAGCTAAAGTTGCATGCAAGGACAAAAAAGTATGGAGAAAAATAGTTTATAATAAATTGTGATGATGAGTGTCATCAGAGTAAGAGACGTCTGAAATGAACGATCTTGGATACTAATGGGCCCTCTTGGAAAGCTTTACTTAGTCGATGTGATTGGAGTAAATAGTATGGATCTTACTATGGGACTATTAGTCAGTTTGTGTATTTTTGCGTGATCTATGATATGTGATGACTTTGTGAAGCTCCTCGCCTAGGGTGATTGCTGGAGAGATTGATTATAGACCTATGTCGGAGCAGTGCGGTGTTGTAGAACGACCGTGTTACTTGAATAATCAATACGGGAATTCCAGTTTAATCTAAAATTTATACCTCCTCATATACTTTTACCGAAGTGCTGGTGGTTTGGATCCCACCTTGAGCTGTAGCCCCCCCCCCCCATCACTCACTTGGCTGTAATCCAGCCTTCTCACACCTCCTCAGAACCAAGTTTCACTTAAAAGAGCCTGCTAAAGTTTGTACCCTAGAAATTATGATTTGGGGATGCCTTCTGCGTATTTTAATTGAATATAACAAAAACCGTTAGGCCACCTTTTAGGATAATTCGATATTTATTGTTTTTTGATCAACTTATTCGATTTTTGTTCGAAAGGAACAAGTAACAAGTAAAGTTATCTCTGCTAAAACACTTGAGCTTGGATAAGATGAAACTTGATTGGAGCCTTCCGATAATTGACGCCGCGCGGCTGTTTCGGATGATAGGAGCCGCGGTGGGATGTGCGGTGTTCACTCATGCATGAAAAAACAGGAGCATAGCGATGAAGCGCTGCACCCTAACGGCCTAACTAAATAACTGCGTCACATTGCGTCAGTTCACTCTCAGGGTTCACACAGCCCTGATGTTTACGTTCGGAGAGCCTGGATTTGAGCCGAAGTTCAGAACCAAAACCGGGCTTAAATTCAAGTTCGAGTGTAGATTAAATTATCATATAAAACATAAGTTATAGTCTTTTATAGCATCAGTATGCATTTTTCACTATTTTCTTTAACTCTTGTGCTTGGAAAAGCAAATTGTCAGAAGTCAACATTTAAGGGGATTAAAACGACTCGGGTTTTCGCCACATACATAATACGTCTACGAGGATGCATTGTTTAATGTAATATTTGAACTACATAATCTGAAGCCAATTTTACTCACGGGAGCAAAGCGATTTTTTCGAAACTTGATGTTTTTTTTAAATTGAAAATTGGGTGTGTTTTTGCGCTTGTAAAATGCAACGCGCCAGCTAACACTGTATACCGGGCTGCAGTCACCCGATATAGTTTCAAGTCGAATAAAATCTGCAAGTATGTCTTCATCGCTTATAGTAATATATAATATAATAATATTATACAATCATAAAAATAATTAATAATTACATATAATGATAATTTTTAATCTTGGTTTGATGGTAAGAAAAAAATAACTTCCTTACAGACAAAAAGGAGGATATTATATTATATTTTTTTTCAAAAATTTATCATTATATGTTATTATTTATTTTTATTAATGTATGAAATTATATTATTATATTATATATCACTATTGGCGACGAAGACGATGTACTTGCAGATTTTATTCGATTCGAAACTAGATAGGGTGAATGCAGACCGGCATACAGTGTTAGCTGGCGCGTTGCCTTTTATACAGCCGCAAAAGAACGCTCAAGTTTCAATTACAAAAAGAAACAACTACAAGAACATTTTTCGAAAAAAATGCTTTGCTCCCGCGAGTAAAATTGCCTTTAGATTATACTGTTCAAATATTACATGAAACAATGCACCCTGGTAGACGTATTATGTATGTGGCGAAAACCCAAGTCGTTTTAATCCCCTTAAAGCCGTCATTTAGATAAAATTTATAAATTCTTTATTGTCACTCTATATATTAAATGTATTAATACAAAAAATGAGTTTTCGCATGACATTAATGGATGAGACATTCATTCGATTGTTACAGTGAAACAGTTACCATAATTCAATTATTCAATTAGCAAAAAGCATTCCATAAAAAGCAGCCTGCTGTAAGAGACTATAACTTCTGTTCTATAAGCGCTAAAATTCATTTTTTCATCTTCAAATATAATTTGATCTACTTTAAATCATTGTGATACGACTTTTATGTAGGATGTTCAAAGAACAAGATATTATGCGACAAGGAAAAGATTTGACATTTTTTCACGAAAAAATCTCTTTCAGACGTGATATCTTCTGAATGTTGGAACATTTTTCTTTTTTTTAATTGTTTAAAAATTAAAAAAAAAATTTTTCGCTGTTTAGAACCTTTACGTGAAATTGGCCAGAAATGTAGAATTAAAAAAACTGATATCACATAATTTTCAAAATCTAAAATAAAGCGAAAAGCCAATCAATATTAATAACGTAAGAACTTTTTTTCGATGCAAAATTAAAGGTATGTGGCGGAGAAAACTTTACTTATTACTTTTTCCTTTTAAAGAGCATCACATAAATTGATAAATAATGAAATATTTTAAAAGGAGGCCAAACCATTTAACTGAAACTTGATTCTGAGGAGGCGTGTACACTGTTAGGAAACACTTCACCCACTTTAATTGACGTTTTATACAGCTACTGTAGCGGAATGAATTTTTAACCAAAAGTAATTTCCAACCAAAAAGTTGAATTCTCAACAAAAATAAATGATGAATCTATACGTACATAATTAACTGAAAACTATAACGATATGAGATAAATCAATCAAATAATATCGCTTTCTCTTTCGCTCTTGGTTTCCGCCGTCACTCTGTATATAATCTCTCACGCAATCTGGCTTTCATTTACTCTTGCCTCTGTATATCACCTTTCTCTGTCTCTATTTTATCTAGAATAAGTTGGGTGCTCCAACAAAAAATCGTCTTCCGAAATTTTTATAATACCGCTCTCTAAAAGTATTAGTGGACACAAAAATATAATATCCTGTAAATTTGAGCAAAATCGGTTAATAAAAACATGTGCCTTCACCCCCTAACATGTTCCATTTAATTAATATATCGGAAAGCTTAATTTTTGAAAATTAGCACTCAACATATGGGGTTAAATTTTCCAAGTCTGCCAGCCTAAAGTTTGTTGGTGCCAATCTTAACGAAAATTCACCAGCGGCGTACCGGCTTGGCTTCAGGGTGAGACTCCACCCACACCCCCTCAGGTGTGCCGTCCCTTAGAGTACTTGGTTGAAAAAATTTGCTTCGAAAAGTTTAAAATCAACTAAACCTGGAATGTCACTGATAAATAACGTAAAAAAAAGAAAATACTTTTTTTTATTATTTTTTGCTAATCAGTTTTCGTGTATTGAGACCCTGCTTCTATGCCTGCACCCTAGATTGACGAAAGTAGTTGCTATATATATTGTTCCCCCACTCCGCCGCCACTTTCCGCATCTAGGTGTATAATATCTTTGCGTAGGTGCCCATTCCGCTGCTGAGCTTCACTAGATCAGCGTTTCCCAAACTTTTTTCGCACTTTCTGGGGAGCGGTAGGGTCGCCACCCTCAAATTTTTTCACAATACTGGAACCCAAGAGAGACACTGTACGCCTGTCACTCTGACCCGGATGCTTGCTTAACGCGACCTTCCCATTGTTAGAGAATTAGAGCCAGTAGAGGAAAATGAAAATTTGGCAAAACAATAATAAATTAAACTTTAATAGGATGCGTTAGATTTGTTAGATTATGACAAAAACGTTAAAAAAAGATAGAAGAAAATCGGATCATAACTTCAAGAGTTATCGCACTTTTTCCTTTATTATTGCAGATATCAACCGATGTTCAAGAATTTTTTTTCATGTTTTTAAAATTATGTCACGGATTTCATTCAGCTAATTAAAATTTAATTGAGCCATGTCTTTATAATTTCAGTTATTGTAACTGGTCATTATCTCATAACAATGAAAGGGTTGTTCGTGGCAGGTATACGAAAGCAGCCGTCTGCTCGCAGGGGGGAGCCTGCCGAGCTACCGGGCTGTAGGGTATCTACCCGCGGTAGTAGTTTGGGAAACGCTGCACTAGATTGTAGTGATAGTGGGACTAGTGGGAATGATTTACGTATCTTCGAGTAGATGTTTTCAAAAATGTTATAATTGAGGAAAACTATAATTTATAATAAAATAGTAAATGATTCTGGTGCCTGAATCTTCTCGCCTCTCACATTTTGGGGTACTTTTTGTTGTAAATTCCCTTGCATTTCATGTTTTGGGGCGCTGCGTTTAGTGTGAGTCCCTTTGTCTCTCTCGTTTCATGGTGATTTTTGGTGTTAATCCTGTTGCCTCTCATATTGTGGGGTGCTTTTTAGTTTAAGTCCCCTCGCGTGCGGCGATTCTTTTCAAATTGCCCTCAATTCCATCACATTGGTCTAGGCCTCCGAAAGATATATTTTTATATAAATTCCATGAAACAATTGACTATTTATGTAGAAAGTCATCGCTTTTTCAAAGTCCAACTTCAAACCGGAGGGAAGGCATTTATAAATCTAAGTTTACGTGAGTGGCGCAACGTATTCAGCGGCTTAGAGGCGGAGGGGATACATAGGTGTAAAAAAGAACTCCGAAAACACCCTCGGCGACCTCGCTTACTCCTATGTATCCCCTCCACCTCCTAGCCGCCAGATCATCCACGCCACTCACGTATAGGCCACGGCTACGCCACGCCGCCGAAGCTCGGATGGTGAAACTGCACTCCCTGTAGACCATGAGCAGTCGCGTGAAAGTGCAACACGTCTGAACACTGAATACAGAAGTTTGCTTTGCTTTATGATGTAGATGCAGAAAATGAGGCAAGGGGCCACAGACTAAAAATTAATCAAAAATGTGAAAGATGAGGTGAGTAACACCAAAAAGAACCTCAAAATGTTAGAGGAAAGGGAACTCTCAACAAAAAGCTCCCCAAAACGGGAAAGACAAGGGGAATCCCACTAAAAATTACTCCAAAATATGAGAGGTTAAGCGAATCACACTAAAAAGCACCCCAAAATGTGAGAGGCAAGGGGACACACACTAAAAATGACTCAAAAATGTAAGGGAAAAGGGAACTTATACTAAAAAGCACCCCTTTTTATTGATCATAAGCATTAACGACATATATCTTTCTCATGGACAGTAAAAGACTCATGAATCATTAAAAAAGATGGTATGGTCGTAAAACCGTACCTAATAATATATCTTTTTTTAGCCTGACTATATTTAAAGGAAAAAACTAAGCTTTCTGTTTAGACAAAAAAAGAATCCTAATTCGAAAAAAGTTACAATCTGCATTTTTAAAATAATGTTTATAATTAATGGATATAAATATATTGTATCCGTACAAAAATAAAAAATTGAATCCCCCCCCCCCCCCACTCTAAGTAAATATGTGAGCCAACGTCAAAATTTGTTTCCATAAACTACTATCGAATAGGACTACACTTTGTTCAAGTATTAGTCCGACTACTCCAGATCGTTTTTTTTTATTGTGACAGTTGAGAAACAATGCTCAATATGAAAAGTATATAATTCAAGAGGAAAAAATTTGTGTAGAATTTTCAATTGTTTAAGCAATTGATATTTACCAAGTATTTATTATGTTAATTTACTAATTGTTCGAATAATCTAAGTCAAAAATGTTTAAGAAACATGGCTTTTTTGCCAAGAAAATATATTCGATATGTTAGTGGAATGCTCAAATATGGGCCCATTGAAGTATTATTTCATTTAATTATGGAAGATTTAAATTCATATTATCGTTCATAATATTTACCATAAACGAGGTAATTAGTATAGCGCGTAGGTAAACTGTAGATGTTATTATGGGAATTATGGACCATGACTCTCGGGGGATACACTATCGCCTGGGGTAAAACGGGGGTAAAACGGGGTAAAGTTTCCTGAGCTTGATTGCTATAATTATACTCAAATAAGAAGACGATTTGCATATGACATTGCGTAAAATATTATTCGACCAATAATAAATGAATTGTTATAAATATTATTTATAATAATGATGAATTGTAGGCCATTAATCAATCTATCAAAAATAATATGGATGCTTCGTATTCTTTTTTTACGTTAGTAACAACTATTTTTGACTGATTGAGCTGTAGTGTAAAATCCGCCAAGTAATAAGAGAAATACAATGAATTCTATACAAAAAGAGAATTCAATAAGCCTATTTATAAATGTAGAGTAGACAAGGACATTTCTAAAACAATCATTTACAAATTTGCTCCAGCCTGCTTTATTTTATTTTCGTTTTCCTCCTGTTTCACACGTCTCTGAACATAGGTGAGTGACAGAGAGTGAGAGGAAGGGGGCCAGAGAATGTGAGAGAAGGTGACAGAAAGTTATAGATACAGTCTCAATAAAAGAGGTACATAAGTTGGGGAAAGACAGAAACAATAGGAGAGAGTGTGGGGGGGAAGTCCAGAGAAAGCGTAAAACAGTAGAGATAGTTAGTCGGACAGGCAGGGAAAGAGTTAAGGGACTTCGGGAAATCGAATGAGAGGGATAGAGAGATAATAACAGGTGAGAGAATGATTTTTGAGAAGAGTTTATGAGAGGGACGGTATAGGGTGAGGGGGGGGGGGGAGTTTATAAGAGAGATTGGGAGAAAATGAGAAATACTGTAGGAGCTGAAGGAGTGAAAGATCCAGGGAGAGTGCTGAAGAGTATGAGTGACGGAGAATGGAATGGATGACCTTCAGAGAGAAAGTGAGTGTAGGAGTGAGGGATGCAGAGTGTGGGGGAAAGAATGTCATCGTCGCAGAGTGTGAATGAGGTAGAGGGATAGTTAGGGAATGGGATGGGATAGCATGCTTGATCTAAGGGAATGGGGAAGAGGGGGAGACGTACCTGGTGAGAGTAAGGAAGGCTGGTGGTGTTTCTGAATATTTGAAGGTAGCTGGACACTCTTATCAACTTGATAGTTATCACCTTCATGACCATTACCATAAAGGTTTCTACGAACCAATATTGTCGATCCAACTACTGCACAATTAGTACTTCTACGTAGTACAATGGTTAGTAACCCTTGTTAAGGAGTCTGCGTTTAGTAATTCTGCCTAGTATATTAGTTAATATACCGTATGAAGGGGATTGATGCTTAACAAAGGTTTAATTAAACTGTTGCCTGAAGTAACGTCTTAATTGCTATGGACTTCAAGAGTGATGCCGTTTACTGCTTAGCAATTAAGCCGTCAGTTCATCCAGCGGTTCAGTGTCTGAATTTGGTATTCAGTATTCTTCGCCTAGCCATAGTAGTTAGTATTCCACCATTAGATGATTAAATACATAAATCTACTTACCCATTTATACTTCACTGGAATTTTTAAGCCGCTTTACTAAAATGTAAATTATCTCAAACTTAAGGGTGTTGAGCCCATAGAGTCTGGTCCCGAAGTTACTGACGTTGGTATATTTTAAATTAAAAACTAATTCAAACTATTCAAAAACATTCCGAAATCTGTACCCGATCTAATCCAAATCTATCCGTAACAAGATTTCAATTATTCTCAATCCTTGCGTCCATTATAAATTTAGTCCGAATGAATCCTAGGCTCATGCGAAGAGACATGGTTCAATCCGTGAACAAGCAACAAGTTCAGCCCGAATCAGTCCGAAAACAATCCGAATCCACATTTTAATCCTTTTCAATCAGTGCGTGCAATAATCCAAATTATTCTGGGCCTCATATAAACAAACTTTTGAGTCCGTTTGAATCAGTGCGCCCAATCTGAATGAATCCGATGATTATCAGGAAAAATGTTTCAATCCTCATCTATCTGCGCGCCCTACTGAAGTTAGTCTAAATATTTCCGACACCAATCCAAAACAAACTTTTATTCCTTCTCAATAGTACACCCAGCAAAAAAAAAGACAAATTGAGAGAAGTACACTAAAACCTTCGGTGAATCTCGCTTTGTGATACACACAAACTAGTGCAGTATGTCAGTTTTTGTATGTTTGTGCAGAAGTAATTAAACATTCAAAAATTACTATTCGTCCGAGATCGGCGAATTTTTTTCAGTAGTGAATTCATTTAAAGCACGGACTAATTGCAGTGTTCGCCACTTCCATTTAATTCGTGATATTTAAAATCACGCTCCAATATTGTATACTTTTCATTCGGCAAGATTTATATTCTCAAAATAAACCGGCAGTAATATGATGGCCACCGTGTCCCATGGTATGGGACATGCTGGCCGAAATGCGTAATCCACGAATTAATTAAGTCTCAAATAATGACGTAGTTAAAAGACAGTTTTGAGTAATGACATATATTTGGATCCTTAATTCTATATTATACATAGCGCAATTTTATTGTCGAAAGAGTGAGTGATTAATCTACATATGCAACTACATAATTGCTTCTTACAAATCTTTACGCTTCTAATCCAAGCGACTTCCGTTTCCTTTTTCTTTCTCTTTCACTTCTCTTCTATCTTATTTTGCCATTTTTTCATTCTTTCACATTTGCCCCTCTAGCCCCTTCCAACTCTTTCATCCGCTCCTCACCGATTCCATCCTCCCCTAGAATCTTCACCACATTCTCTTGCCAGCTTTCTTTATCTTCCATTCCTCTTCCATGTTCTCTCCTCCCACTCACATATTTTGCACTTTCTGTTCTCTTTCTTTTCCCAATACATTCCCTCCCTTACCTCGTTTCCCAATCTAAATCTTGCTAGTCTGGTCCATCTTCTCCCTTCTCATCTCTTTTCTGAATAATTTGGTACTCCTTCCTTTTTTATCATTTATTATATTTTAATTTCTCCATCATTCCCCATCTTTCCGTATCCTTTCTCTCCAATTCTTCATAGCTTATACTCCATTCCCCTCTCCTACATCTCTAGCACTAAAACACTACCTTCTTTCTTCTTCCCATCTTGTTAGTTCTATCGCCCTCCCTCTTCTTTCTTCTACCTCCTTCAAACACTTTTTCGCTAACTCCCCTCCCTTTCCCTCGCTTAGCTTCGTTTCAAATTGACATGCCCCCTTTCTCGCCCTAGTACTTAATTTATCCCTTTGCGCTTCTTCTCTCACCTTTTTCATTTCGTTACATCCCCATATATCCGCTCCGTAACCTAATACTGGCCATACCAGCGTATCAAATAACCACATTCTCCTTCTCCTGACTTTTTTTAACTTTCTTTTTCCCATTCCCCATGTTTCATTGCCCCGGCTGCTTTCTTTGTCCTTTCTCTTATATGAGCTCTATGATCTCCATTTGTTTGCAAGGTATATCCCAAATATTTGAACTCCTTTACTTCTTCTAACTTTACTCCCTTCCATCTCCCAGTCCATTCTTTCTTTCTTCCTCCTCCTTTTATAAAACTCATTATCTTTGTCTTTTCTACATTTGAATTCAACTTTTTCCCATATAAGTATTTCTCCAATCCCGTAATTAAGCCCGTCATACCTTATTCATCCTCTGCCATCAACAATATATCGTCCGCGTATGCCAGTGTAGGTAGATATCTTTTTCTCTCCCATCCTAACTCCTCCCCAACCTTTTCTCTTCATTTCTTCTTCTAAGTCTGAGAGTAATATATTAAATAAAAGTGGGCTCCGAGGAAATCCTTTTCGTACCCCTCTCACTAACCAGAAACAATCTCCTACTTGCTCTCCTACCTTTACCCTTCTTTTTATCTCTCTAAAAATTTCCGATATTCTCTTTATTAAGCCCTCTCGTACCCCCCTTTTCACCATAACTTTTCCTATCTCATCTCGATCCAAGGAGTTAAGCGCCGCCTTTAAGCAAACGAATCTTGCTGTAATTGCCCCTTTCTCCTTTTAATCCCTTTATTTATCAGATAATTCAGAACATATATGTTGTTCATCACCCCCATTTCTCTTCTAAAACCAGTCTGATTCGGTGGCTTTATCTTCTTTTCCTCAATTTCTTTCTTCATTCTCTCCGACAAAACAGTTACATATACTTTATACAATATCGGCATCAGCGTCACATCCCTATAATCTTTAACCTCCTTCCCTTTGCCTTTTTTCACTATCGGCACCACTACTTCTTCTTTCCATAATTCTGGCCACCCCTCTCCTCTCCATACTCTATTACACATTATCAATGCCCATTCCTTTAGTTCTGTCCCCCCATATTTCCAGACTTCATTTGGAATCTCATCTATACCAGGTGCCTTTCCATCTTTCATTATTCCTCACACCTTGACTATTTCTTCCCTTCTTATGTCCTCTTCCTCATCTCTTTCTCTACCATATTTTTCTCCTTTTCTAACTTTTCTCTCTACCCCTCCTAGCAAATCCATTAAATATTTTGTCCATTCTACCTTCTCAATATCCTGGATTACTCTTTTCCTTCTCTTTCTCTCTCTATTTACTACCTTTCAATCCTCGTCTTCTTCCTTCATTAACTTCTTTTTTGCTTGTGTACTCTAATCCTCTTTTTATTTATCATATTATTATTTCCATCTGCTCGTCTATATTTCCCTCTCCCATTTTGATGTTTCTGACCTTTTCCTTAAACTGTTCTTTTCCTTCTATTGACCAATCCCCTCTTCCTGCTCTCTTTACCTTTGCTTCCTTTTTATCCATATTGTTATTAATATTTTCTCCCTTTAATGTTACTATTATGGGAAAGTGATCTGAATTTATATCATCTCTTACCTCTAGTTTCTTGACCTTCTCTCTTGCCTCATTATCCACTGTCACATAATCAATTACCGTTCCCCTTTCTCCTCGTGAGTGCGTATATTCCCCTTTCTCATCCCCCTCTATATTTCTGTTTAAGATAAACCATCCCAACTCCTCCAAGCTCTTAAACAATTTCTTTCCCTCTCCATTCAGTGTCTTGACTTTGGATTTTATTCCTCTACCAATCCTTCTTTTTGTTCTTTCATCTCTTTCTTATCCTTCCCTGTCATAGATTCGATCCTTACTTCCATCACCATTCCTCCTATTGCTCTTCCTTTTTTATTTTTCCTCTTTAAATTATAAAATTGCCATTTGTAACCTCTTGGTAACCTTCCCCTTACATTTCCCCATCTTTTTTCATCTAGCCACGTCTCCGTCATTACTACTACATCCCATTGCGCCAAATTTCTCATATAAACTCCGTATCATTTTTCTCCAATCCTGCTATATTACAGTAACATATCCTCCATTCTTCCTTACTTTCGTTTCGTGTCTCTTTTTGTTTCTTACTATTTCTTTTTTCTACCTGATAATGTGAGCCTCACAGTAAAAAACATAGACATCAAAATCACATTTCAATTATAATTTATAGGACATTTCATTGAAAGCCCTTCGCCATACCCCACTCACCCCTACCGAAAATTTCCTTTAATTTATGGTAACTTGAAGTTATCGTCCATTCATGGTATTTTGATGTTGAATCTCATCATTTCCATAAACAGCACATTTCTGATCTCGTTATATGTATGTTATACCGATAAAGCTCGAATTCAGTTAAAACTCGAAATCAAATAGAATGAAAAAATCTTCAGGTTTTCACAAAAGCGCTCGGTAGAGTCACGTACTTTGACTAGTTAAAAATAATTTTTACTACATTCTGGTTTTATCGGTAGATTATATTATAATTGCCAAAGCTGTATTGAAATCTATGCATGAAGAGTTTAAGGCAGAAAATCCTTAAAGACTGACTGTGAGTCAAGAAATAGGTTGTTAAGTTTAAGAGTTTAACGTACACTACAAAGATAACACACAAATTGGAATCGACCGGATCGAACTAAAAATTGGGCTAAGCGAGTTCGTGAACCCTTCAAAGCGGTTCTTGCTACTTGTTATCTTTTAAATGCTTTCCGTTCATTTAGACTGACTATGATTTTTCTGCATAGAATGTGGACTTAAGGAGGCATTGCCCTTGGCTGATACCACACCCTTACGACTGGTTCTACCAAGCCCCTGCTATCGGCGTGCTCTGCATAAACGTCATTTTTCTTTTTATGATAATGTGGGTGAGTGCTTTGGTATCTATCAGCGAATAAAGATCGCATTTGTAGAGAAACACGCGATATATCTAAGTGATGTTTAAGAACCTGAAGAAGGCTCAAGAAGAGTGCAAATCTGCTTTTTACAACCGGCTTTTTTATTTCCTGCAGGTTCTGATAACAAAACTGAGGTCAGCGAATAACGTGGAGACCCAACAATATCGGAAAGCCAGTAAAGCCCTTTTGGTGCTCATTCCGCTTCTGGGCGTCACCTATGTTTTAGTGCTGGCTGGTCCAGAAGAAGGCCAAGTTGCTAATGTCTTCACTTATTCGAGAGCCTTTCTACTGTCTTCACAGGTAAAAGTTATGAGAAGATGTTTATAATTTTTAAAGGGCCTACATTCTCGAAATAGAGTTACGCATAGGGTCATACCTAAATATATATTAGATATATTGTCCACAATTTTAGAAAAAAATCTGGATTGTCACTCGACCGCGCGGTTATGCAGCAAATGGACAAAAGGAACAGGATTTTTATTTATTTACTATTATCATTTTATTATAATTATTACGCTTAACCTGAAATTTTTTTAATTCGCAATAGAAACTTTAGTGAATTCCAATCACTTTAAATGTCACTTGATATCGCAAGATATGATCGTTCTATAACTCCTCAGAATTGATACGATTCCAAATGAAAATTGATTGCTTTTTCCAGTTTTTAGATTTCGCCACCTTTTTACGTATTTAGCTTTTGCAAAAAGGCTTAAAATCAAATAGTCAAAATTAAGAGGTCAAAAATTAGCCTTTAATTTAAAGCCTTAGAAATTACATTTAGTTGGGAAAAATGTTAATTCAGTTTAATTTCGATACAATTCAATCCATCTTAAGTATTTTATTAATAATATTTATTCAAGAGAAAAAGAAATTATAAGCATATTTGCAATTATCCAGATTCCGGTGGATTTAATTCAATTCCATGTTGAATTCCATTTAATTTCGTTGAATTCCACTGAATTCTATTACATTCGGTTGAATTCTATCGAAATGTGTTATATATTACTTAATTCCATCGAATTACATTACATTCCTTCGACCTTATATAAATTTAATTACGTTCCATTCAATTCCAATGAGAGATACTCAGTGTCACTGAGTTTTGTGCATTTAGTTGAATTCAATAAATTGCATTGAATACCATTAAAATATTTCAATTTCCCTTCAATTCTATCAAATTTAATTGAAACCCTTTGAGTTCCGTAAAAATCTGTTCATTTGTGTTGATTTACGTTGAATGTCATTAAACTCATTAAAGTTTCTTCGAATTTCATAGAGTTTGATTGTATATTGTTGGATTCTTTTTAATAATGTTGAATTTCAGGACATTTCATCACATTTCGTTGAATTTGATAGCATTACAGTAAATTCTGTTGAATGCCATTGAAATATTTTATATTACCTAGACTTTTTTCAATTTCGTTGGAATTATTTTAATTGAGTCGAAATCCTTCGAATTCCATTAAATTACGTCGAGTTTCATTCAAATAAATCAAATTCCTCCGAATTTCATTGAGAACACTTTTTTCTTTTCTTTCTTTTGAAATTTCGTCGAAGTACATCGAATTTCATTAAATTCCATTAATTTCATTAGCTTAAACTATGTTAAATTTAATTGAATTACACTGAATGACATTTAATTCCATTTAAATGCTATATAAATTACATTATAATCAGTTGGATGAAATTTAATTTTCTTGAATTCCATTGAATTCTGCCGAATTTGATTACATTATATTTAATTTCATTGTCTTGATATGACACTGGCCTACAAAAATTGCATTCTTTTTTGTCTCCTGAATGTTTGTCATAATTTTTAATAGATTTTTGGACGCTGATTCCGAATCTGGCAACAAAAATGCTCCATCATGTCAACTTTTTGAGATAAACGTAGTGAAAGGGTCAAAAACATGCGTTTTTGGCTATATTTAAGTGTCTATAAAAAATGAACGGGAGGTAATAAAAATGTCTATTTGGCTTTAATCAAAGCTTGATCCTTCGAAGATACTTAAGACACTGATAGGAGACTTGAATGTAGACCGTTGGGACTGTTTTTTCAGTGGCCCGCACGGGCTGGATCGGGTTGTATTTGCGGGTTGACCCAAGACACGCAATAAAACCGCATTTACGAATTTTTAAATAATTATTCGTTGAACAGCAATGCAATAAATGTTGGTTAATTGGGATGATGTTACGCATTTTTACAAGCTTTTATTTGACTTTCTCTATGGGTATGTGTGTATATGTTAGTGTCCAATTTTTGCATTCCAGTTTTGACACACTTCCGCATATCCACACGGCATTTTTGCCCTTTGGAGTTCCAAACTTTGGCGACCATGCCCTTCTTTGAGTGCCAATCTTTTGGTTTTAGCAGGAAAAAATCACGACGGTTTTGAAGTTTGTTGTGAATTTATTGCGCGTTTGCGGGTTTTGCAGGTTGTCGTGTTGATTCCGTGTCTGCGGGCCAACTCGCAAACCTGACTCGACCCGCATCAATTTTCCACACCCCTAGTTTTTAACCACATTTTTCTCAAAAATTTGATGTGATGGTGCATTGTTGTTGCTGGATTCAGAATATGTATTAAAAAATCTTTCAAAAATGACTAGAAACATTCCGGAGACCAAATCGTGTACGACTGTGTTATTAATTAAATAAAATTTCATTCAATTCGTATAAATTTAGATTAAATTCACTTGAATTCATTTTGAACTTACAAAAACGCGACTATCTCGGAATGCATTGCGACAAACTGGGCCAGTTCAATATGGATGTGAACAGTTTTTATTGCAGTTTTAATCAAAATTCAGTTCATTCTTAGGGTTTTGTAGCTCCGGCAGAAACCCTTATTAGTTTCAGGGGAAGTGAGAGAATAGCTAGTGTGGGAAGTGAGAAGGAGGGGTTGGAAGAGTGGGGAGGGGTGGACGTGATGGAAGGGAAGTAGATAGAATAGGGGAAGTGAGGAAGGAGATGTAGGGAGAGTAGGAGAATTAAGGGGTGGTACAGTGAAGAGGGAAGAGAGGGAGGGGAACAAGTGTGAGTAGGGGAATTGAGAGGGATGAAGAAGGGAAGTTTGGGTTAGTATGGGAGGGGAAGTAGGGGAACAGCGGTGGAGGGAGGTCAGAGTAGATAGAGGGGAATACTAGAGGAGGGGGAGCAGGCGAAAGGAGGGAGCAGTAGGGGAAGTAGGCTAGGGAAAGTAGGGGAGGAGGAGATTTGAACACAGTAATTAACGTCTTAAGAGGCGCTCCCTGCCTGTTTTCGGTTAATCATGGGTACACTGTCGGTGACGAGTTGCTCGTTCCGAGGCGCATAAGAAGCAGCATATTTTCAAATAATTAAAAAAAAACCAACAAGACCATTTTTCGACAAAAAGGGCTCTAAGCGTGCTTGTATTTAGCCATTTAGATTATGTGGTTAAAATATTGCATCAAACAATTCATCCTTGTAGGAGAAAAGTTGTCATTTGTAATACATGGACTAAAAATGAAGCCCTAGGAAGCACCTTAATAGGCTACGAAAAACCCTTTTCTGTAGACGCCCGGCACCTACTTTGACTAATTTTTTATAACTGATTTCAGGGTTTGTCCGTGGCGTTGTTTTATTGCTTCCTCAATACCGAAGTGCAGAATACAGTCCGACATCATTTCAACAGGTGGAGCACTGCTCGTAATCTCGGAACAGATCGAAGGTATTACAATAACTGGTCACCCCGTTCGAGAACTGAGAGTATAAGGTATGAGAAAAGCTGCCAGGGTCGCAGTCCTCATGGGGAACCTTTTTTACTCTATTTTCCTTACTACTCTATTTGCCTATAGAATCTTAAAAAATAGTGATGAAAAACTCCATTGAAGTCGGGAAGAGTAGACCGTACTCGATAGAACTAGGTTTTGATTAAAACCTTAAAAATGTAATGCGAGACCGTCAAAAATAATACTGACGCAAATAAATCCTCTAATTGTTTCGTTTAAAAAAAAAAGTGAAATTGCTAAATATTGTATGAGGAATGCAACCATGACCCTACACGGAAAAAATTTATCCGTGAAGAAGTCACGAACTTGTAGCT